>CALNHX010003716.1:0-101537 GCA_940337035.1 Agriotes lineatus
ATTTCGGCTTCGGGGGCCCATATTTCGGCTTCGGGGGCCCGTATATGGGCTTCGGTCTTCGCCGAGAGGTTCGAATGACTTTTGCTGGTCTGAAGATCACCGGTGGCTCTCTCTTCACTCGCAGAGCTTGCATTTCAAGGGATGAACTTTTCACTTCAGCCTTCGTCATGGATAGACAGGTGATTAAAAGTATCTGAAAAAATGTTGCATGATTAAACTAAAGTCATATTTTTTGTTTAGTAACATTTTTTTATGGGGATGGTTAGAAATGATCTACAAGTAGGTTGTTAGTAAGAAGTTAGACTTAAAAGAGGTTCCAGTTATGTGGCTGACCTCCAACTGTTCAAATGCGACAGATTTACAATCAAAATACATATTACAGAAGCTCACTCCGTTCCTGCCTTTAAACTTGTATCGGAAACTATGACAAACAGAGAGAAATAGTTAATTAGGAAGAAATCGGTCTTATAATCTGTATTTACAATTCGAGTTGATCATGTATAATAACTATAAATAAAGAAAGTACAAAATACTTTTGCTTTGCAGTTTTAAAATTTCAGTAACCTATACAAAACAATTGAAAAGCGACAAATAAAAGGCAATCGCATAACAACTCTGATATTGGTTGCCAAACCAGGAATCGATATCTATACTTATTAATTTGACAATGATACATTTGTTATATTTAATATAATAAAAATTCTGTACAAGCTGCGAAACAGTATTTAAAATAATCTCCTCTTACCCTAACAAGCAGTATATCACTAGAAAGAAAAGGTAAGGCATTAAAGTGTCATGTAAAACTATATGAACTATATTTGAAAATTGCAACTCTAAAGCTATATATTAAATAAAAATCTAGTTAAGTCGTCTTATACAGTCCAAAATATGACCCAGGAATACATAAAATCAAATAAGTAGATCAGATTTTTTTAATTTACAGGAAGCCAGGAACTCAGTAGCTGACACAGAGAAAAAATATTGTAATTACCGGTAAATCCCCTTTTACGATATATATGCAGGGCGTTAAGAAATTCGCGGATAAGGACTATACGACATTATTCTATATTAAAAACTAAACAAAAAATTTCTTTGCCATTTTTCGATAAAACCCTTATCTTAGTAACTACAGCGATTTTAATGTTGAATCAAGTGGCCTTAATAAATGTGAGATGTTGAGAAACAAATGTTTGTTTAGAATAATTTATTGACAGAAGCTTTGTTGTGTTCATATTCGAAAAATGGCTGTTTATTTTTTCTAATCGAGAATATTATGACATGCTCTCCGAACTTTTAATAATGGGGTCCGATTATACGGTGAGAGATTTCCTTTGCGGCGACGACCAAGCATTAACGTTTTTAGAAGATTGGAGGATCGCATTCTGTTCAGTGGTAGTGTTGCTGTGCCACCACGTGTAAATGCTGGTTATCAGCGTCTTCATGATGATGCTGTTCTTAATTTAATAAACAATAATCCAGAACAAAGCACTAGATCTGTGACCAGAAAATTGGGAATTAACTCCACCCGCGTGTGGCATGCTCTAGACCGTGATCAACAACATCCATACTATACGCAGGTGCAACATTTGCAAAACATCGATTATCCACTTCGAATAGAGTTTTGTGAATGGTACCTTGCTCATTACGATTTGAAAGATTCCAATCCGGACAGACGAATGTCTTTTAAAAAGTGATGGTGTTTTTAAGATGCACAATAAACACCAATAGAATCATGCAAATCCTCGTGCAGTTAGAATAAGAAATCACCAGTAATGTGTTAGCTTAAATGTATGGGTTCGATTTTTGGGTAACCATCTGGTAAGACATTTCAGTACAAACTTCCTATTCTGTTATTACTCACATCAATCTCATGTTTCCTTTTTGTTTATTTACTTTTTGCTAAATCGCTTAAACGGGAAAACGTATCTCAATTCTCTCCAGCAAGATCTTCCCGAGTTATTAGAAGACGTCAAAATATGGTATTTATGCATGATGGAGCCGGTCCTCATTTTGCGTTAAATGTACGAAAATACCTTAATCATACTCACTTAGAACGCTGTATTGGCAGAGTCGGTCCAGTTAGTTGGCCGTTTCGTTTATCAGATTTAAATCCTTGCGATTTCTTTTTGTGGGGCTATTTAAAAACAGAACACCGGTACCCAACCTAAATGAGCTTCAAAACCGAGTACTTTAGCTAACGCCGGCAGTGGTAAGAAATTCTATTCGAGCAGTAGAACAATGTGCCGAGGTATCCATAATTGCCAACGGGGACCATTTCGAGTAAATGTTAGCTTAGGTGATTAAGTAAAGAATTTTCGTTAACTTTTTAATCATTGTTAATTTAATTTAGAATAATTTATTAAACAGTTAACATTTGGAAACCATGTTGTTATTTTAGAATTTTAAAATAGCGGTAGCTTAGAAAGTTCGGATCCGGACGAAAAATGAAAAAGGAATTTTTTGTTCCAGTTTTAATATAGAATAACGTGGTATAGTCCGTATTTGCGACTTTTGTAACACCCTGTATAAGGGTGCTTAGCAGCTCAGCTTTTAAACTGAAATCGGATGGGCTCGCCCACGAATTCTAAATAATTGTACCTTGGAAGATATGAAGGTACAGGGATACATTCATGTTAATTTAGGGCGCCACCATAATGGGTCATCATCCGGTGACGTAATGAAATAGTTCCAATATGCAAAACCTTGCCGATGGCTTTGGGAAATGTATGCGGTGCTCAGCTCCGAGCCTTTATTTCTGGATCTCCAAAAATGAGCAATTGACTTCAAAATACGCGAAATAGCACTGCGTTTTTTAAATTAAATCCCACAGAAAATTTCCAAAGCTTTATTAAGATAAGCTGCAGTTGTAACCTCAAAACAATTCCTAAGAATTCTACCTGCTCGATATCGACAAAGTTCGCCTGCAAAATAATTTCGCTGAAGGCGTTACTGCACTACAAAAGGGGATATGCCGCAAAACTTTTTCCACAACATGCAAAGGACACATTGTCAGGCCATTTTGATATTTTATCGTTATGCGACCGTTTGGACTAGTTTCAGTACAAAGTTTACGATTTGTCCAGTATATAGGTTTCGTGTCAGTCATATTTCCCCATATAGTACATCAGCTAATTGTCTCGTATAAGACTTCAGTTATTTTGCATCTCAAATCTTAAATTTGACACGCACGCAACTCTGTACCGCGCTGGGCTCTAGCCGTTCACTCGACAGCTGCAGTTTATTTACATCAATTTCAAAACATAGCCCGTTGGAGCGATCGAGTTCTCTGTCTCGAATAATTTAAACTCCAGTCGATCTCTCTCGCGCGCAGCTTCCTTCGCGGTCGTCATACGAAGCTTATTGCGTTCTCATTGGCCACAACTTTTGGCACGTGAATGCGCGTCTGTCTAACCGCGATGCTCCGTTTAGCGTCTGTTTTTGAGGATTCAGTCTCGTCCCGCGACACAGTACAGTCGGATAGCGTAATTGTAGGGGTGCCTTCGCATCTTCGGCGTGGAGGCGACCGATGTTTTGTGCTGTTACAGAAAATTTTGTGACTTTGTTAATTGACAGACGGTTTCGGCAGGTTGTAGAAGTGACAGCGTGTGCTCTGGGTGCTGTGGTGATGTCCTAATCGGCCGATACCGCTCGTTCCTTAATTACCAAGACTTGGTTAGCTGATATTTCCGACTTCTGGTATGCGATTTTTCTGTCGAGCGGGCTGATTAACGGCCTCTCATGTTTGTGGTCGCCAAGAGGGTATTGCGCAACCCTTTCCGAATAAATTTGGGGATTCTTCGGACGTCGCTTGTTTCCACTCACGCTTCGTCAACTAATTTCTGCGGTGATTGGTTATTAACATTTGATCAAGGCATTGCATGCCCATTTCTGAATTTGGCCTTTGTGTTGCTAAATTGAACACACTGGTTATTTACGTTTAATCAAGGCAATGCATGCCCATTTCTGAATTTAACCTTTGTATTACAAAATTAAACATACTGATTATTAACGTTTGATCAAGGTATTGCATGTCCATTTCTGAATTTAGCCTTTGTGTTGCTAAATTGAACACACTGGTTATTAGCGTCTAGTCAAGGCATTGTGCGCTTATTCCTAAATTTACCTGTACATGTTTAAGTGCTATTGTTAGATAAGGCGTCCCCCAGCTGGGCTTTAGTTCTTTTTAGGGTAAGCCCTTGTACCACCGTGAGTGTATTGTGTACGCTGACCACGTCGGCACTACTGTAACTTTCGGACATAGATTTGGCCTAATAGATGTGACTCCTGGCTCAAAATTGGGACCTTATCCAGGATGTCGACGGCACAAGTTATGTTAGAAGAATAGACAAAGGTAGTTTAAAAATTTTCCACAAGCAATGGCGCAAATATACACGTGATGATCTAAAGGTTTCTTCAGGGATTCGTGGATATGTGGGAATGGCTACAATACAATGCGCCGATGAACGATGATAGGTAGATAGGTAAATCCCACAATCGCCGTAAATATGTCAATGCGGCATCAAATAGCTACATTTACGGAACGCTACGCTTACATTACAACCACAAAAATATTAGTTTATCGTCCCTGGTCAAATCTAAAAATGCATATTTGATGCTTGCTGATCCACTACTCAAATTGAACTGTTCTACATCTCGCTGACTTTAAAGTATGAGTTCAACAAAATGAAAATGCTAACCCCTTCTTGTTTGTGAGCGTCATACGCATGCCAGTATTACGGTCTTGACATTGAGTTTGATTTTAATGGAAGCATTGATAACACGCTTCTTCATGGTACGAAACAAAGGTTTAAAGAACAAACAATGAATGAAATTAGCTGAATTTTTGGCTTTCAGTAATAATTCTTTAAAAGCATTTTACAGCAAAAGATACATGAATGGATACAAGAAGACAAAACTTCAAGACAAATTACATAACAATAAACAGAAAAGTATGTCTCCAAAATATACCGGATGTCTGCACTCTCACCTAGCAAACATAGTATTCAACCTAGATTATTAAAATTAAATGAATAGAAAACTAACATAAAATTCATAAAATGGAAAAGCACAAAAATGCTGCATCAAAATAAATTTAACGATAGAAGACAGTCAAACAGTGGGTAAAATGGGAAAACGTTTAACATAAATATTGAGACGGCAGCTAGCAAAGCACTTGAAAAAATAACAAATGCAAATAAAATCAAACGCAACATGATTCCACAATAACGTGAAAGAATATGCAAACAAATATAGAAAACATTACAAAAAATAGTCAGCTTGAAGCTGAAGAAGCACTAGAAAAAATTGAAACAAACGTAAATAAAATCGAAAACACATAACCACGGTTGAAAAATAAAGTAAATAATATTCAAAGGAAAGGGAGCAAGAATTTCTACAATACAAAACAGAACAAAAGGAGCAAAGTGAAATGGATGAAGAACAGGCAAAGACCAGATGCAACGCCGCACGCAGCAAGAATGACCTTTGCAGATAACCATAAACACTCTGCCACCAGCTCCAGGTAGTTGCTTTGTAATTTCTTCAATTATACATGTGGCGCGAAAGTGAATTTAACTACCAAGTATTTGAAACATTTTCTTTTGTGTTTAACTCTTTCAGCGATGCCCTGTACGCTAGTTGAGACAGAATAGCAGCCTCTTTCAGAAATATTGTGCTTACATTTTTAGCAATTAGGTACTCCGGCATTGGCTGGATAACATTATTGTAGATAGCTTGTATACATGATGACGTGCTCTAGCAATCAGTATTAGCTTTATGGCGTCCATGTCATCTTGTTTGTTAGAGTTATCCAATAGACAGCTCGTTAAAAGTGCTATCTTTGTTTTATTGTGTAGGGTGCAGCAGTTGGCGATAACATGCCGAGAATCAACAAACGGTAAGTTTCTGTTGGCAAAGTTCTGGTTCACACATTATGTGTCCAAGAAGTATTATTGTGACAATTTCCTCCCCTGTTTAAAATTTTTGAAGAATTAATGCGGATTGAGAAAGAAATTGTGGTGCTTTAGAAAAACAACACCTTGTATTTACTTCGCTACTCCCTGGTAGCCAGTCCCACCCTTCTATCAGGATTTTAATCTAGCCGTGCAGTCCCTGATACATAACGCTAGGGTGGGTAGCTCTTCAAGTAATCAAAACATCCGATTTGTCACTCCCTTAAGGGGATTTTAGTTTTTCCATTTCAGTTAAGCGACGACCTGCTTTCCTTGGGCTGGGGAGCTTGTTTCGGTCGTAATTATCGTTTTATTATGTAACACAATTACCTATAGAAACGAATAAGAAAACTAAGAAGAAAAGGAGGAGCAAGAAGAAAATAAGTGCAGAAGTAAAAAGAACATATATAAATTGAATTTTTCAATATATCTAAGGTTTTTTTCAATTTTACTATATGTGTATAACATAACACTAAATCAGTTTTCTCCTATTACGGCGAAGAAGGTACCCACTTCCCACACATATCTTGCGCATTATACACATTCTTTTTTCTACAAGTTTAATTAAGTAAAATAAAAGTATATTTAATAGTACATAATCAATACAAAAATAATAGAAAACTAGTAACGCGCAATCTAGTTGCTATGAATGGTCTTATTTTGTTAAAAATTGTTAAGTGTTAGTTTGACAAGATATTTTAAGAACAAACGGAAATCAAATTCTTTGTGCCTCGAATCGAACTGACTAAAACTGACAAATATCAATTTCTTTTCGACAAATGTCAAAATGAAAAACTAAATTTCTTGCAGATGCGAAATCGTTGTAGAAAATATAGTATATAGCACACTTATGCGAATAAAATACTCGTTAACACTTTTTTCCATCTTTCACATGCGATTTCGATAGTATTTTTTTCACAGTCGTATTACAATATATTATTTTCGACGAAAGTACGGGAAGTAGTACTTGCCGTACTATTGCAAAAATTGATTCCATCTTGTGTGTTATTCAATTTCCATAGTAACAGCTTAGAAATCTTTTATAATAAATTAAATAAGCTGTATACCGACAAATGTCTCCCTGATGTCAAATAATTTGTCAAATATAAAATTATTTCAAACATTAAATTTTTGTAAAAAGATATTTTTGTGGGAAAATTTTTGTTTATAACTCAGAGAAAGTGTATCCCGAGTCACTCACGCTCGTTTTGCGACATATCACAACTCACGCGGGAAACACTTACTCCCAGAACTTGTTATGAAAATAAATATTTTATTTAAGATGCCTGCAACAAAGTTACATTATTTTTAAGAATGTAAAATTTGAAAAATAAATTAATAATAGTAAAGCATAAAAACAGAACAGCAAGCTTCAGTTTACTCAATGGAACATTAATAATAATACAGTTTTTCGCCGACAGGGAGTAGAAATCAGTTTCTAAAAATTGTGACAAAAATATCACTTATTCTCCCTAGGGAAATAATATAATATATCTCTCTAAGGAGTTTTCAACAGTAATATATTATAGTTACTCATTTGACTGGTAATTTTGACAGAGATCTGAACGATTAATTATTGCCTCTATAAATATTAATCTCTACATAATCACATTGTTGGATTTCAAGAGAGAGTAGGGTGTAGTATTATGATAAGTGTTGTATAATAGCTATTTATATATTTAGGGAGCAAAGGTATTCCTTTTCTCCCGCGTGTGAGTTTAATGCCCTCCGCTAAAATGAACCTTTGCTGCAGTAATATATATACAGTGTGTCCCCGGATTGAGTTCACTATAGGTATAATCGACAAAAAATTTTACAATTTTATTTTAATGTTTTGGGATCCCGCCCTGCTTGGTCTGAAACAATTTTAAGCAGAGTTTTAATTTTTAGAAATTAAGTCGGCCATGAAAAATGTGAAAAAACTATTTTCTATTTAGGTAAACTACCCTTTTTGTTTATGATACGGCAAAATTTTGTTAAAAAAAGTTGTTCAGAATGAGAAATTATGGCCCTATACAAAATCTCAGAAAGATCTGTCGACTTAGAAAAAACCGTTATATTTTAGATAATTGTATTTAATTTTCAGGTAAACTATCCTTTTTGTTCATGATACGGCAAAATTTTATTAAGAAAAGTTGTTCAAAATAAAAAAATATGGCTCTGTACCAAATTTCAAAAAGATCTGTCGACTTAGATTAAACCGTTATTTTTAGATGAAACAAATTGCCTTGATTAAAATTGACGGTTTCATCTAAGTCGACAGATCTTTCTGAAATTTTGTATAGGACCACAACTTCTCATACTGAACAACTTTTTTTAATACAAGTTTTCCGTATCATGAACAAAAAACGTAGTTTACCTGAAAATAAAATACAATTATCTAAAAAATAACGGTGTTTTCTAAGTCAACAGATCTTTCTGAAATTATGCATAGGGTCGTAATTTATCATTCTAAACAACTTTTATTAATAAAATTTTGTCGTATCATGAACAAAAAGGGTAGTTTACCTGAAAATAAAATAGTTTTCGCTTCCCTGCCAAGGCCTACTTGTTTTTCAAAAACTGAAAAATCTTAAAATTCTTTTCAAACCAAGCAGGACCGAATCCCAAAACCTTAAAATAAAATTCAAAAATTTTTAGTCCAACACACCTCTTGTAACATCAATCCTGGGACACACTATTGTATTTTCTTTTCAGGTAAACTACCCTTTTTGTTTATAATACGGCAAAATTTTACCATGAAGAGTTGTTCAGAATGGGAAATTATGGCCCCATACAAAATTTCAGGAAGTTCTATCTACTTAAATCAAACCGTAATTTTTAATAAATAGGTACAGGGTTATTCATTATAAATTACCCACCCCTTATCATCGTTATTATTGTCTATAGAAAAAAAAGTTTTAAATAAAAGTTATGTGGTTATAACTGAATTTTGTTAAAATGCTATCAAAAGTACAGTGGCGTGCATAATTAAGGGGATACAAAAAAGTAATATATTTTTTTAAATGGAACACCCTGTATATTATTAAATTTTTGGAATGATCTTTCTTTCCTGATTTCAAAAATATACCATATGTTACCCCTACCTTATACCGTTTTTGAGTTATTAAACGTCGAATATTATTATTTATTATTATTTTTTATAGTATAACAAGTAAATATTTGGACTTTTTCTTCCTCACTGTAAACCATTTTGATTATTTCATTAAATAAATGTCACTTATCAAACATTAGTTGTCATTTTCATAGCTTACTTTAATAATGTTAACTTTTCCATATTTACAGTAACTACTTTAACTAAGATATTCGACGGTTAATAACTCAAAAACGGTATAATATAGGGGTAACATATAATATATTTTTGAAATCAGGAGAAAAAGATCATTCCAAAAATTTAATAATATACAGGGTGTTCCATTTAAAAAAATATATTACTTTTTTGTATCCCCTTAATTATGCACGCCACTGTACTTTTTATAGCATTTTAACAAAATTCAGTTATAACCATATAACTTTTATTTAAAACTTTTTTTTCTATAGGCAATAATAACGATGATAAGGGGTGGGTAATTTATAATGAATAACCCTGTACAATTGTAACGGTTTAATTTAAGTAGGTAAATCTTCCTGAAATTTTGTATAGGGCCATAACTTATCATTCGGAACAACTTTTTTGGTAAAATTTTGCCGTATCATAAACAGAAAGGGTAGTTTACCTGAAAAGAAAATAGTTTTTGCTTCACTGTCAAGGCCAACTTGTGTTTTCAGAAACTGTAAATATTTTTAAAATTCTCTTCAGACCAAGCAGGGCGGAATCCCAAAACATTAAAACAAAATTGTAAATTTTTTTGTTAATTATACCTATAGTGAACTCAATCCGGGGACACACTGTATATTTTTTCTTCGAACGCATGTTCTATAGCTCGAAATTTCAAAATGTTGCTTTAGGAAATCATTATAGTGACTCTAGATTTCTGTAGTGACATTTTGTCTAATTTACAAATCAACATAACGTTGTAAAGCTTTGGTGTGATATGGTGACGTAAACACCAATGCAAAGTTGACGTTTATGCACGAGACATGAAAATTATGAAACAAAGCCGAAGGATGAATTTCATAACATGTCTCGTGCAAAAATGACTTTTAGCACGAGTTGCATACAATATTTTATCTACGACCTTTATTTTACTGTTATTAATCCATAAATATCGATTTAACAAAGGTTTGCATCAACGACACTTCTAATTTATGTCATAATAAACAGTAGGCCGTGCCACGCGGGCAAATGTTTCCGAATGACAGTAGTCAAAGTCAGTTACGAAATGTAATTATTAATATTCTACATCTGACTGTATTCATTACATAACGCTTTAATTATTTCAAAAACACTTTACCTGTAACGCAAGAAGCAACTAGAATAACTTTACAACTTCACTTCCAGTTCGAAACTGTAGTTTTATAACCTCACTTTACTTTTAGCACATGGGCTAAAAGTAAACAGCTGATTTCTTTAACCACGGTAAACTATAAAACGTAACTTTTAGTGAAACAAGCTAGCGCTAAAAGGCCTACTTTTAGTGGTGATCGTAGATAAAATATATTTGCTCCCGCCGGGAGTCAATAAAAATTGGCTACCGCTCGTTGAAATTGACAGTTTTGTTTCTTAAAACTAAAGAGCAAAAGCCGACTTTCTATACAGTGAGTAGAAAAAATAATTATCGACAATGTAGTATAACAAACTTTATCGATGCAGGTTGTTACGATTTGCGTTCTTTAATGAAATGAACTATGTAGGAATATACTGTACTTTAGTTAGCTGTAAGCCATCTGTATAATAAATATTTTAAGGTAAAATTCGTAGGCAAAATGTCATATTTAAATTACAACAAGCGGATGTTTAGAAACGTGCCTTTCGCTTGGGAAGCTGGAGGTATTCCAATCTCACGAATAGATTAGAGTAAGTTTATGCAGGGTTTACTTCATAAACCGAAATATTGAGTGATGTATATGACCGGTACGTGATTAGAAGAAGCAACGGTTGCAACTCGATCATAAAATTATTCGCAGCTGGGACCAAATGCTTTTAGTAGAATTGTAAACTTTTATAGTTATAATTTGCGAGTCCGAGCGGGCCACATTTCACCGTGGGAAAGCCTCAAACTTGTAAAATTCATAGAACTATTATGAACTGTCACGTCCGTATGTACGTGCCAAAAGTCCAAAATTTAGACCAGCTCTGATAGGTTTATTGGGAACTTTGTAAACGCCCACCGAGCTTTCTTGGTCAAACTGGACTTAGAATTTAGTTAGTTAATAAGAAGATGTAAATACGTAAAGTTAAGGAACAACGGTATTAAACTTAAGTGTTCTGTAAACGGCAGAAAATAAATGCAAGTATTTGTACTTAAGTGTTCTTATTAATCTCGCACAGTAGCTTTGGTCTTCGTGTCCGAGTGTGTTTTAGCTAAAAGGATTGCCAGTTACCCCGACTTTAGGCGTCTCGCAATAAGGTAGTCAGCGATTAGTTGAAAGTACTCAAATGGAGTTGAATGATTGGTGGAATGACGTCATTGGATAGATGTAAGCAATAGTTATTATAAATAATATAATAAATGTCTGTTATCACTATTTTAAAGGTTACCATAACATTACTAACGAAAGTGGCAAATTTAATCATGTTGTCCAATTAATAGCATCCACAATATAAAACATTTTCCTCATAGAAACTAAAACTTTTGCATCCATTCAAAGTAATATTGAGCTAATTAATTTTTCTCGAAATATATAATTCTCTACAAATAAATACAACAAAAAAAAAACTCCAACGTTTTTCTTTCAAATTCCTGAAAATTTAGAGAGTTAGGTTGTACACTCTATTTTTTACCAAGCTTTTCCAGCTTTTTTGTACTACGATTAGATACAAACACTAATATTAATTTAAATTCGCTTGCAAATTTGTTAAATTATTTTGGTTTATTTTGATGTCATCGCCTACTGTTACACTTTTTACGTAATGGACTCTCCGCTTAGTCTAGTTCTAGAGAAATTGCAATTTTAACAGCAGTTTAAATAAATTAATAAAAACTAAATGATTTAAAATCAATAGAAAGTTTTTATGTTCTGTGCCAGACACAACAGTTATTATCTAGCAAAACAATAATTCAGGAAAAGTATTCCAAGAACTGTCAATTACTGATAACCATGCGCTTTCACCGAAATCATCAGCTGACAAGAAATTAAGATTTCCCAGGCAAATGAACTTAGTTTTTGCTAAATTATTTCCGGTTGATCATTCAACAGTTCTATAAAGAAACACCGGAATCGTTGGATATTTTGACTACTACACGCCCTGTAGAGAAAGTACCTGAATACTGTTAAGTTTTGCGTTTATTTATTTTGTGCAGCATTGGGAATGTCTCGAATTTTTTAGACTGTAAATAAGATCGACGAGTATTTATTTAAATGCCTGGTTTTACTTTGCGTTTTCTAAAATACATAAATTAATAGAAGACTAACAGTAACTACTCGATTAACTCTATCGCAATTAAGAATGTTTCAAAACAGATTCGCTTTATACTAGGTGAGTTTTTTAAATGTTACAAGACGATATCTCGAATATGGTATACAATATTTTGATGAAATTTTGGTGAGCTAATAGGGAGATGGGAGATATAAAAACATATTTTTAGCATTTACCTCTTCTCTCTATTTTGAGCGGTATGAGTAAATTGGAATTTTCAATAGGATAATGTACTTTTGGTTATAAAATTAGAATCTACGTAAAAAACTACATACGTGCACAAAAAAATTTTTGATTTGCCTTTTCGTTTACAAAATTATGATTTATTAGGTTTAAAAAAATAATAATAATAGTGGTTGAAACGTCAAAATTCTCAACTGACTTAAGTAAAAATTTTCATGAAAACAAATAATAATTCTGAAATAAGTGAATTGATTTATTGATAAAATTTATTTATTTTTTAAATTCAATCAAAATTTAATTAATCATAATTCCGTAACCGAAACAGCAAATCCAAAAATGTTTTGTACACGTACGTAGTTTTTTACGTAAATTCGAATTTTATAAGCAAAAGTACATCATCCTAGTTAAAATTCCAAAGTTGCCCCCTACCCCTCAAAATACAGAAGGGGGGTAATTATAAAACATACGTTTAAATATGTGCCCACATCTCTCTATTACCTTACCAAAATTTAATGAAAATATTTCAAACCGTTTGCGAGATATTCCTTGTAACCTTTTAAAAACACCTAGTATAAATACTTTTTTCTTCAAAATACACAATACAATAGAATGAAACCAATAAAACACAACCAGAAAAAAGTAATGGTAAACCGTTACTCCTTCAATTCGATTTCATGGCGCTTCTGAATAGATTTGGGAAAATTGCGTTTTTTGAGTCGATATTAATCTATATACTATATATACAGTGTCCGCCAAAAAGTCGGCATAATATGGAAAAAAAAATATTTTTGATTTTTCAAAAAAACTTTTTACGTCAATAGTTTGTGCTTGTTTAAAAACCTATTTAGCCGGTATCATATATACCGAGTGATTTTTACTAATTTAGAAAATGGAGTTTTTCGAAATTGTCAAAATCCGAAAAGTGCTATTTTCGGAAATTAAGTAAGATTTTAATGAGATTCTTTTAGAGTGTATTATATTTAGCTAAACGAACAATCACAAGACCAGACCTCCTAAATTTTTAGCTAAAAATTAATTTTAAATTTTTTAGTATTTTTTCAAAATGTCACATACGAAAACTTAATATTAAAGTTCAAATTTTTCTATGTGAACACTTTAAAGATTTATAATTGGGAAAAATAATATAAAATGTTAATTAGTTAATTAGATTATCAATGCAAATACCTAGAAACGTATTTTAGAATTTTGCCCTAATCAACCCCTAAAAGTGCAAATCTGGATTGGGGGTGAATTAAAGAACCCTTCGTATCTCCTATTTTATTGAGTTAGAACATTCTTTTTGGCATATAAATGTAGTTTTAAAATATTTAGAAAGGGGGGAAGGGAATTTGAAAATTTTAACCCTAAGGGGGTGAAAAGGGGTAAACTGTTTTCACGAATTCCTGATTATCTCTTAGGCCCGATAGGATAGCAAATTGGTGTTTGCTTGCATAGGTGTCCAATAGAAGTATCTAAAAACATATTTCAAGATTTTGCCCTAATCGACCTCTAAAGGTGCAAATCTGGATTGGGGGTGAATTAAAGAACCCTTTGTAACTCCTAGGTGTATTGAGTTAGAACATTTCCTTTTTGGCATATAGATGTATTCTTAAAATATTTAGAAAGTGGTTTAAGGAATTTTACAATTTTACCCCTAAGGGGGTGAAAAGAGGTAAACTGTATTTTCACGAATTCCTCAATATTTCTTAGACCCGATAAGATATCGACCTGGTGTTTGCTTGCATTGGTATCCAATACAAGTGTCTAAAAACTCATTTCAGGATTTTGCCCTAATTAACCCCTAAAGGTGCAAATCTGGATTCGGGGTGAATTAAAGAGCCCTTCGTATCTCTTAGGTTTATTGAGCTAGAGCATTTGTTTTTCACATATAAATGTATTCTTAAAATATTCAGAAAACGGTTTAAGGAATTTTAAAATGTTGCCCCTAAGGGGGTAAAAAGCGGTAAACTGTGTTTTCACGAATTCCTCAATATCTCTTAACCTGATAAGATATCGACTTGGTTTATTGTATGCATAGGTATCTAATACCAATGTCTAAAAAGACGTTTCAGGATTTTCCCAAATCAATCCGTAAAGGTGCAAATCTGGATTCGGGGTGAATTAAAGAACCCTTTCTATCTCCTATGTTTATTGAGTTAGAACATTGCTTTTGGCATACACATGTATTCTTCAAATATTTAGAAAGGGGTTTAAGGAGTTTTTAATGTTACCCCTAATGCGGAAAAGGGAAAACTGAAAAGGGGTAGGGTTTTAAATTTATTAATCTTTTTTCGCTGTGGGTTTATTTCAGGATAATATGGGCTGAAAGAACGTTCCACCCTTAAGGGGTGAAAAGGAGTAAACTGTGTTTTCACGAATTATTTAATATCTCAGAAAAATAGGATTTCTGAAATTCCACCCCCAAGTGGTGGAAATGGGTATCTTGCTATAATTTATGAATACAACATTTAGTTTGTACATATGTATTTTAATGTTATCTCATTGTTACATTGTTACTAAAACTATAGTTTTATCATATATGCAAGGGGAATGACAATTACGTACACGTTTCCAGGGGCTACGTGAAGTATAAAAGAGTTGTGGAGGAATTTTTTCGGAAGAATTTTGTTTCCTTTTTTCCTACAATATTGTTTTGCGGCCTTTGTTAGTTTAGCGTATTGAGTGAGGGAGAGGGGGTGCCCTAAAATTCATTTGAGATTTAGAAGAAAAAACATTTGTTGCCCGTACGAAGAACGGGCATCTTGCAGTGTGACATAAATTTTGGGTGCACGATTTCATTCCCAATACACAAAAAAGCAAAAACGATGGCGTCTACTGGAGAGATGATTTTTAGTATTTTTGGTGACGTGATGGGTGTTATACGCATTTATTTCCTGTAGAAAAAAAGAGAAATTAATGTCCTGTTCAATATTAAAGAAAAAAAGCGAAGCCGGTCTACAAAACTAACCGGCGAACTCAGTTAATTAAAAGCATTCGACTTTCTCATACCGCTAATAACGCTGTTTTGACACAAAATGCACTCACCGAATTAAAATATTTTCACACTGTTAATATCTTTTGTCCCATTGAAGATGCACTAACAGAACCAAGTTCGTAAATTTAGGTCAAAACTTATTATAGAGAGACCAGACAGATGTGTTCAATTAGATGGAGAATAGATCGAACATTATTGTTTTGTTAATATTTATGCTGCATCAATAACAATTATATAGATATTCCGGTTCATATTTGAACGATCCCCTCATATATCAATTAGTTCAACAACTATAAGAAATGTATTGCGTCTGGTTATTCAAATTGCAAACAAACGATTGCAACTTTTTTTTAATAATCTAATGGAGCTTTCTAAGATCTTGACCTTGCACCATAATATTGAGTTTTTTGTCCAGAGTCCAACACAAACTACTTTCACTGCAGCTTGCACCTAGCAGTGAGATACCAAGTTAAGTCATACATACAGGGTAAAATACAGTTAAAGAGCATCGAAGTCTTTAATTCTTCTTGTGACATCACGCATTTTACCTATGACCTTCACTTTTTACTCATATTTCTATTAAGGAGTTGAATGAAGCATGACATTCAAACAAATATAAACTTCAATTTGAAAATTTTAGAGATAATGACTCACATAGTTAAGAAAGTAAAAATAAAATAGCTGTAGATCAGTGACACTACTTAATGATGTTTATTTAGATGCAGTTCCGTGAATTAAACCGCAAATTTTTGAAATATTCCCCAGAATATCAAATCGATTGACTCTATATCGCATAATTTATAGTGTATTCGTTGTAATTGGATAGTTGCACTGTCGTAGTTGTAAATTAACTGTCAGTTTCGCCAAGCTATTCCATTGATCTATAAACGAAGTTCCAACAGAATGGAAAATAATGTTACTCAGACAATCAGTAGCATATAAATCGTGTATTACGAAATAGAATATAATGATAACGCAGTAACATGGAAGCAGAAGAACGATTCGGTTTTAAAGTTGGAAGAATAAACAATTTTTTCTCTTTAACACAAATGATTGAAAAGAAAGCGGTGTTTATACATGTAGCAAGCAGCAGACAACAAACAGTTTTAACTTAATAGACGCTGTAAAACATGATATAGTCGTTGACAGAGTGCTGTTTTCAACTTCGCCTAAGGTTAGTTGCTGGGTGAATTGAGTGGCTCAGCAATTAGCAACTACCATTGGTTGTCCCAAATCCGAAGAAAATAGGAGAGTTCTTGGAGAAGGCCATCATTGTATCTGCGGTAAAAACGTAAACATTTCCAGAACCAGAACACTGTCTCGGACCTGAACGTGTTCAACAAATTAAACGACGAATAAATCGCCGAGAAGTAGGACTACCATTAGAAAAATACATAGTCAGATTCAGTACTTGGCATAGTTTAATAATACTAGTTATAAAAAATCTGTAAAGGGCTTTACTCAGAACTTTTCTCACTAGTGGAGGTTGTGACACTAAACAATTTTAAAAATCAGAAGGAAATAATACTGAAACAATAAAAGGAAACACTTGGTAATGCAAATTACATCAATTTTCAAATAACAAAAGCATTACCGACGGTAGGATTCAAACTTCAGCGCTTGCGAACGAGCCTGCAAATGCGATTTCAACGATTGGCGATACAAGTAAACCGCCAGTTCGCTTCACTCGGCCATCCAGAAACTCTCGCATCGGTGACATGCGGTTGTCATAAATACAGCGAATTTATTGTTAAATTTTTTCTTTTTTACAACATTTATGCTGTGTCTGTTGGTATCCATGTTTGTCAAAGCCAAAGCTTGAGCTATGTGCAAATTATTACTTTTATTTATTTCTGAGTAAAAGCAAACATAAACAAAATATGATCGTTTTATGGCGCTAACTCTGTGTATGTTGAGTCCAAGATATGCCCTTTTTCGTAAAGGGTAAAGACCTAAGCCATGTGCCAAATATTATTTTTATTTATGTACTTTATTGAATTTATCGAAATTTTCTCGGTTTCATGCAAGGAAGACATATAATCCGCATGCAAAATATCATTCTCCTTCAACAAGTAGTTTGTGAGTTTACGACTACAATACTTCCTAACTGGCTGCCAGTTGCCGGTATAACGCAAAAAATATTTGTTGGAGAAAGGCGATATTTTGCATACGGATTAGATGTCTTCCGGGCATGAAACCGAGGAAATCTCGGTAACATATATACAGGGTGTATATACAGTGCGTTGTGTTGAATGTAGCTCAATCGCGAAGATGCGGAGGGTGCTGCGTGGCAGCGTGCGACAAATGGTCGGGATATTGCCTAGCGTTGAAATCGCATTCGCAGACGCTGAAGTTCGAATCCCATCGCCAGTAATGTTTTTTTTTTAATTGAAAATCTAAAAGACGTAGTAAGTATCGTAATCGCGAAAACATCATGGCTCAGGTCTTGACTCTTGACGAAAAAGGGCATATCCAACGTCTACAAGGTGAAACCTAAAAAACATCAACTTTTGTTTATATTTGCTTTAACTGAGAAGTAAATAAAAGTAATAACTTGCACACAGCTTAAGCTTTACTCTTGACAAAAATGAGTTCCAATAGATACAGGGTAAATGTTGTAAAAGAGTCAACAATAAATACGTTGTATTTAAGGAGTCCTCGGTAGCTATGTACAGCAAACGGGTGGTTAACTTGTAGGCTACCTCCAATCGTTGAAATAGCATTCGCAGGTTTGTTCTCAGGCGCTCAAGATAGAATTCTACAGCCGATAATGTTTTTTATTTGAAAATCGATGTAATTTGCATTACCAAGTGTTTCTTTTTATTGTTTCAGTATTATTACAAACGTAAAGATATTTTTACCCCTATTTTCCTTTGATTTTTAAAAATTGTTTAGTGTCACAACGTCCACTTGCGAGGGAACTTCTGCGTAAAGACCTTTACAAAACTATTATTATTAAACTATGCCAGGTACTGAATCTGACTATGTATTTTTTCTAATAATAGTCCTACTTCTCGGCGATTTATTCGTCGTTTTATTCGTTAAATACGTTCAGGTCCGAGACACTGTTCTGGTTCTGGAAATTTTTACGTTTTTACCGCAGATAGAATTCTGGCCTTCTCCAGAAACTCTCCTATTTTTTTCGGATTTGGGATAGCGAATTGTAGTTGCTGATTGCTGAGCCACTCAATTGACCCAGCAACTAACTTTAGGCGAAGTTGAAAATAGCACTCTGTCAACAACTATATCAAATCACGGAATTTAACGATCTTGGCGTGGAGTTAACTAGCAATAAAAGACTAAAGGAAAAAGCAGGAGACATAATGGGAACTGCATAAATAAAAACCAATACACGAAAAACGCTCCGAGATAGAGTAAGGAACAACAACCTATTAAAAAGAAGCAATCTGCAAGACCTAAAGTAGTGGACAAGAAAAAGAAGAAAGGGTTGGAAAGAACATGTTTGAAGAATGGATGATTAACAGCTGGCAAAGAGAGCAAAAGAAGATCGATAGGCAAACCAACAAAAAATGGCATCAACGATTGAATGAAAGGAAAACAAGAAGAAGACGAATAAGGAAGCTACTATCAAGTGGAACTGAAAATGTTCGTTAAAGAAAACTCTTAGCACAAAAACCGGACCACGACTTCTCCAGAATTAACAATATTAAATTGCTTGTGTTTTACACCAGAAATAATTTCATTAAATTAATTTTTAAAATGCCCAAAGGGAAAACATTTATGGAGATCGGTTTTAAAAAATAAATGTAATAGAATTAGGAGCATAAATTGGTTTACTGATTATATTTATTTTTATCTGGAGCTCTAAAGTACTATGCAAATTTCATAATGAATCGGCCTACAATTTATGGACTCGAACCGGTGGTTCAATATTTAAAATAACAACATCATTACAAAGGCAAACAAGTAAATCGTAAATTATGGAAAGAATGGGTGACAGTTCAACCAAAATATAATTCAATTGGAAATGTTGCAGTAGATGGGCTACTGGTAGTAAAAGCTAATATAAAATTGTTTAGGCAGTGAACTTTATCTACTGAGTATGACAACACTGTGACAATTTCGTAATAGAAATGTGGGTATAAATAGTATTACCGCATGTACTTAGAAATATCAAACTCACCATACGGGCAGCTACTAGAAAAACCTCGACTGCGAAATCTCATGTGGGTTAGTAATTTTCTTCTAACCCTCATCTATAATTCCAACAAACAGGAAACTATTCATTTACCTAAATCTTTATTTTACGGTATAGTGTGTACGTTTATATACCTAAATACAAACAAACGAAAATCGTATACTGTTTACAAAGACAATTTCTAAAGAAAAACTTCAAATTCTACTCGAAAGAAGTACTTTAAATAAATCAAGTGATCTTTTTGATATAATATCACTTTTTAGTTATTTCCGCTTCAGCATGTTGACTTGTAATATCGAGCTTACACAAATTCCATAATATAGGAAATGTGGACTTGAAGTCTTAATTTATGAGATCCCAGAACGAATATAAAATCTCTTAAAGTGTAATTCTATACTGCTTTAGATAGTTCAGTGTGTGCCTCTCGTTTCATTAGTTTTGGAGTAATCTTCCTTAATGAGTGAAACTTTCCATTAACTTTTCAAGTAAGTTCATTTACGTACACTTAAAGTTCTACTTTGTTTCGTTTTAGGGTATCATATGAAAATGTAAATTTAGGGCGACGATTTCTTTGCTGTTCCTGGAAGTAATTCGCGCTTATGTGTCGTGATTGTTCTCAGCGTCGTAATGTTTTATAATATTTATCCCCAACAACACAACACAACAAGAAGTGAAGTAATTATCGTATGTTACGTTCTGTCGTTTTAGACTCCAGGCGGTGACAAGGTAACCTGGGCTATAAACTCCTTTCTCCCCTTCAAGTCGCCAGGAGTGGACGGTATCTTTCCAGCCCTGCTACAATGGGGACTGGACCTGATGCTTGTTCACCTGGTGCTCATCTACCGGGCATGTGTCGCTTTTCGATATATACCGGAGAGCTGGAGAGAAGTGAAGGTAGTCTTTATACCTAAACCAGGGCGTACGGATTATACCCAGGCCAAATCATATCGTCCCATTAGTCTTACATCCTTCTTACTAAAGACGCTTGAGAGACTTTGTGACAGAGAAATACGGGAAAGGGTGCTGGCTTTACACCCATTGCACCCGAACCAACACGCCTATATCTCAGGGAGATCTACTGAATCGGCGCTACATGCTGTAGTAAACCGTATTGAGAGATCGCTAGACAATAAAATGTCCACTCTGGGAGTTTTCATTGATATTGAAGGAGCCTTTGACAAAGCTTCCTTTAAGAGCATTAACTCTGCCTTACGCAGGCATGGTGTGGCACCCACTCTCTGTGAGTGGATAAAACACATGCTTACGATGAGAGCAGTACAATTTAATATAGGAGACAACTCCATTAGAGGTGTTGTGACGAAGGGCTGTCCGCAAGGGGGGGTTCTGTCCCCACTACTGTGGAATACAGTGGTAGACAGCCTTCTAAGCACACTCAATGATGCTGGATTCTATACTACTGGATATGCGGATGACATTGTCATCCTCATTACTGGCAAGTTAGAGGGCACGCTCTGTAACTTGATGCAGACAGCTCTTCGAATAACGGAAACATGGTGTAATGAACAGTCACTCTCTGTCAATCCTTCAAAGACAGAAATGGTACTTTTCACAAATAAAAGGAAGGTGGGACCTTTACGTAGACCTCTCCTATTCAACACTTCTCTCAGCTTTTCAGACAATGTCAAATACTTGGGAGTTATCTTTGACAGACGGCTGAATTGGGAGAAACATTTAAAAGTTAAAACTAAAAAAGCATGCATGGCATTCTGGCAGTGTCGCCGCGCTTTGGGTAAATCCTGGGGACTCTCCCCCCGAATTACCTTGTGGCTGTATACTGCCGTGATAAGGCCCATGCTATGTTATGGAGCACTTGTCTGGTGGCCTAGGGTCAGACAGGCTACGGCAGCAAGTAAACTAGGACATGTGCAACGCCTTGCTTGTCTTAGTTCTACAGGTGCTATACGCTCAACCCCTACGGCCGCTTTAGAGGTGGTCTTATGCCTTCCACCACTTGATCTTTTTGTGGAGGAAGTAGCCGTAAGGACCGCCTTGAGGCTGCGCTACAAAGGGCTGTGGCACACAGCAGGCAGGGGAGGCAGGCATACTCGCGTCCTGAATGAGGCCGTCGACAAGATCCCTCTTCTGGACGCTATAGTAGACTACCTCCCTCTACAATATGCCTTCAACAGACAATTTAACGTCTATGAAAATGCCGGGTTTACCCAGCATATAGATATATCCATCTTTACTGATGGATCTAAAACAAAGCATGGAACGGGTGCCGGAGTTTTCTCTGACGATCTGAACCTCCGCCAAAGCATACCACTAGGCAAAATGGCCACTGTCTTCCAAGCGGAAGTAATTGGAATAATGCATGGTGCAAAAGCAATTCTTGAAAGGAAAATCGAGAATCAATGTATTGGTATCTTCAGTGACAGTAGAGCCGCTTTACTAGCCCTGGGCAGTTGCAAAATTACCTCAGGTGTGGTACTGCAGTGCCGTGAAGCTCTCGAGGATATCTCAAAAAATAATGTTGTTTCCCTTGTATGGGTGAAAGGACATGACGGTAACTACGGCAATGAGGAGGCTGATGAGACTGCGAGACTGGCTTCCGGACAACCTCTCTGGGGGCCAGAACCCGTAATCCCTATATCCCTGACAATATTAAGCTCTATGCTATATCAAAAAACCTTAAACAGCTTCATACGAAGATGGGTTAACATGCAAAGCTGCCGGCAAGCAAGAGCTGCTATTACAGCGCCCTCGCCAAAGACAGCCAAATATTGCTTGCAACTGTCACGAAGAAACCTGCGACTAGTCGTGGGTATTCTATCTGGACACTGCACTCTAAACCAACATATGCACAGGATGGGACTAGTGGACAGCCCAAACTGTCGCGGATGCAACGAGGATGACGAGACAGCAGAACACGTTCTGTGCCACTGTCCAGCTCTCGCAAGAGTCAGAGGATCCATGTTGGGGGACTTCTGGCCCGATATGGTCAGAATTAGCAACACTCCAGTTGCGGATGTCCTTAAGTACATTCAAAGGATTGGATGGCTTGAGTGATACCCAACTTGGAGAGCTGCTGGGAGGTAGCACAATGGGCCCACTTAATGCGGCCTAAGTGCATGTGAGGTAACTCACCCTCCAATTTTTAATCCAGAATCCAGAATCCAGACTCCAGGCAAAATCTAGTACTATTCTCTTACGCCCGTATTCATAGTAGTTCGCCAGCGGATCGCCGGCGACTCGCCAGAGTTTCGTTATGAATAGTATGTTGGCGGCACTGTACGTCTATGTCAAATTCGAGGTTAGCAGGTTAGATTTTGTCTCAGTTTCTGTCAAAACTGACTGAAAACCTAACCTGATCACCTCGAATTTGATATAGACGTACAGTGCCGCCAACATACTATTCATAACGAAACTCTGGCGAGTCGCCGGCGATCCGCTGGCGAACGATTATGAATACGGGTGTAAGATTAGCCTTTTTGGTGCTACTTTTTCTTTAGATACTCTTGCATGTTATAGGCGTAAGAATTTTCGGAATCGTACAGTATTCAAATCCGTATTTAACTAGCTTATTATCTTATTAGACACTAGTGAATCACCCGAGCTACGCATCGGTTCGCTAATTTAAGAGACATTCATTAATATAAATGAAAAAAGGATGCATCGGCCGGGAATCGAACCCGAGCCGCCCGCGTGGCAGGCGAGCATTCTACCACTAAACCAAAGACGATTCGTTAAATAAGGCGCTGCTATAATGGTATATAGTGAATCACCCGAGCTACGCTTAGCTTCGCTAATTACACGATTTTATAAAAAAATTACTTTTTCGTACTTTTTTTGAAAATAAAAACGTCAGATGGGGCTATGATCATCTAGTAATTTTGTTGGCAGTACCTCTGGGGCAACTAAACTCCCTAATAGAAATTGACACTTTTTGTGTAAGGTTAGGTTGTTTTCAGTTTAAGGTTATATTTTCTGAATAGGTACCTACATTATTGCCAGATCTCTGTTTAAATTAAGGATGAAAAATTGAAATGATTTGACAACGACAGAAACGAAAACGAGAACTAATGCATAAGAAAAGTATTCAATATTAATGTTTTATTGCAATTTGGATAAGAATTGTGTACATGCTATGAATATGCCACTTTATTTTACATGCTTGCTGCATGCTTGCTTGCTTGCTGGTGTGGAAGGATAAAGACGTCACAAACTGATGCCAAATAAATTTAGTAGAGCAATTGAGCAATATTGATCTTATAGAAATTAACATGTGAAAAATGTAAATATCTTGTGAAATGGATGACGTGCTGATTTTACTTCAAGCTGATTTTCACATCTGCCACATAATATTTCAACACTAGAATAGTAATAAGTAGGTAGGTAGTAAATTATTATACATTACGCTGGATTGTTTTTTCTTTCCAAAATTTCATTTTTTAACTTAGTGCAAATATATTCTCTAGTCTCCACATCAACTCGTGTTCTTTTAAATCTGGCCTGTCCTTTTTAAATTGGAAGTAGCATCTTTTAATGGAAATTTTTTGTTGTAACAAAATTATTTTGGGCATTTTGACTTTTCCTTTAACGGAAATTAAAATTATTTTTACACACTTGATAAATCATCGATTTTCTTAAGAATATTAAAATAATAAATCTGGCAATGTGGTGGCAAGTAAAAGTCGAACTGACACTGACAGAATTAAAAGTTGCATCCGCTACATCACCAAATCAGTTAGTCCAACATGAAAAGAAAAAAGCATAGTCAACTCTGTCCCAAAAAGGTCGTGACGAATTATATTATATTATCGCAATAAACAATGACCTCAAGGGTACCAGTTGCTCGGGTACAGTATTTTTTTTTTCTCATCTAAATATAAAGTTAAGTGTCCTCACCTACTCACTCACTCGTCACTGTATCTCAAGAACCACAAGGCATAGGACGCTGAAATTTTGCATACATTGATTCTTCGTATACTGTAAGGTGCACTAAGAAGGATTTTTTTTTTTTGAAATTCATTTCTTAAGAGGGTGAAATAGGGGTTTAAAGTTTCAATGATAAGACAATAAGATGGTTGCAACGACTACTAATGTGAATTGTCGCTTATTGACATTTGTAATCAATCATTAGATGTCATTTTTCATACTGGTAAGGTTTATTGGAAATTGGTTTCTTCTCTAAAACCAAGGCATACCTAGGTACTTATTGCTACTCCCAAGAAGATATGACATCGACGGCACAAACCATTCAATATTGGGAGATGGGTTGGAATGCAAGGGACTTTTTGTTTTGATTCTTGATTGACTTGTAAAGGTATATGGATTAATTATGACTGATAATGCGACATACTTTTTTATATTTTAGATACCTACATGGAAAATATTAACGTAAATAAAGTACAAATGCCTCACCAGCCAATATTGTTTACAAAGAAGCACTAGCTTAGTGGAAACTACCTACTTCGTTTAATAGTCGAAGCAGCTTTTATTTATTTGTTTGAAATATTTTGTTTCTTTAATCCTGGTTAAATGTTGTTTGTTCTGCTTTCTGTTATTTCTATTTAGTTTAGTAAAACAATAAATATATTTTTATTATTTTTTAAACCACCGTTTAGGTACTGGTTAGCCTCCAAGCAACGCTGGGTAACTCCAGCATATGCACTCAACTACTTAAGCAACAATAAATAAGAGTAACTGAATGTTTTATCAAATTGAAACATTTGGAAAAAAGTTTAAAATTTTTTGTATTTATGAAAAAGCCAATACTGTTGATATTCATTCACATCTAAAGGTGATAATCAAATTAATTCAGCTTTTTCAAGTTCTGAGGGCACTTCGGGTCCTGATAATTGGAGATCAATAACTTTTCATAATAGCAGAATGAAGCACTTTAACACCAATTTAAAATTTTCGGAAGTTACAGAAGTTGATATCTTAAAACATATAGCAAATATAAAAACAAAACCCGTTGACTGTCCTTACATTGTCATTGGAATACGGAAAATTCATTTATTCAGGTATGCAGAAATGTTCCTAAGATTAATCAGCGCAAAAATGTTAAGGATTTTGGTCCGATTAGTATTCTTCTTGAAAAGATCTTTTGAAAAATGTCAAAACAAATTGCTCACCACCTTACTGTTTATAATACACCCCTTTGTACTCAATCAGGTACATACAGTTTTACAACAGCATTACTGAATATAATTGATCATGTTTTAACTGCTGCTGGCACTAATAAATTATCTGCTATGGTAAAGTTAGATTATTCAAAGGCGTTAGATACAGTACATTACAATACACAGTTTATTGGTTTTAGTAACAACGCTATCTTACTTATTAATAGATATTTGTATAAGTACCACAAGACTCAATTCTTGGGCCTCTTTTACATACTATTTCTATTTATAACTTTGGTCATATAATGAATTCGCGATGTCTCCTCCTCCAAGCAGGCTGTGTTAAAGTGACATTTTTATTGGTACGCATGCAAAATAACTAACTGGACATGACAAAATTGAGTTAGGTTGTTTTCAATATGTGATTATGATTTTTGAAGACTTGCACTGTTGCCAGTTACATTTTTGCCTCCCCTCGTAAAATTTTTAGCACTTTGTACATTAAAATTGCAACAATGTCAATAAAGCAGCTGCAACAAATGTCATAGTTTTTTTTCCATGTCACAGTTCTGTCACAATTTATGCAAGGTACCTAATAAAAACATATAACGGCCTACTGGGAAGAGGAAACATTATGAATGGGTTATATCTTGAAACATTGTAAATATAATTTATATGCTGATGATACGCAGTTGTAATACAGCTTTAGTGCCAAAGAAATTAACACTGCTATGCGATGAATAAATAAAGACATCCATTGCCTTGTTAAAACTTCAGAAGCTCATAAACTAAAAATGAATGCCAATAATTATCCTTTTTGGTAAGAATAAAATTAAAGACAATTACAAAAATGGCATTTGTATTAAAATCAAAGGTATTGATGTAAAGCAGTCTAATGCTGTTAGGAATCTTAGACTGATTATATAAAGTGAACTTTACTGACCACATTTTCAGTGTTCTTTTGAAAGTGTTGGTCAATTTGGAATTATATCTGTTGAATCGTAATATTAAAATTATATTGTGCAAATTATAAATTTTATCTTAATTTATTCATACTTTAAAAAAACTAGAAAGAATTCAAAACTCTTATAACGACTTTTTTTGGGAAATCGAAAATTTGAGTCATTATTCAATGCACTTGGCGAATTAAACGGCTCAACATGCTGTCTATTTATTTCACAGAATAATTAATACTAATGCTTACTATCTCTACAGAAAGATAAAGTTTTCTACTGTTAATCATAATTTCGATTTAAAAAAAAAACTTATTACACCGTTATATAGAACACAAATATACGCCAAAGCTTTTACATATAACATCGCCGCATTGTACCATTCCATGTAGATAGTTGACTAAGACGTACAATGGTCGAAATATATTTTTAGTAATCTAACAAAAAAAAGTAGCTGCTATATTCTCTAAACCATACCGAATTCTAAATAATCGTTTTCTTCGATTTCTTTTCTCTCCGGAATTAAGTAATAGTTCAGACTGCTAAATTTATTTTTAGCATATCTGAAGTTCGCCCCTTTGAACTAATGACATAATGTGAACGTAATTTGTTCAATAAATGGCAGTTATTATTATCATTTGTATTAATATATAAAAATATTGACAAGGATCATATATAAACGTATCTAAATGAAAATAGAAGCAAATTTACATGATTATTTTTTTCGTAGAGATCCCAACCAATTCAAAGGCTGGATTTAGTTAAGTTATCTTGTATAATTTCGATTATACTAGAGTAACTTCACTAGGCAACGCAATACATAACTTTTGTCAACTTGATGTTGTTTTCATGGAGATGACTTACAGCTAGATTAATACAAACAAATCGGGCTGCCAATAAAATATTTATTTGTTCCTAATATTAAAATTTTACTCAAAAAATAGTCAAATCGAATGCAATGCGAACAGGTTATACGTCTCAAACTTCCTGCACAATAACAAATCGTGTCAGTTTGATAGAATAATCCTTCCGCTCGGTGGTCGGACTATTGAACCTGTCAAACTGACACTCTTTTATTATTGTGCAACAAGTTATCGACATATAACCCGATAATATCGAAGTACTAGCGATCTCAACCAATCAGAAGGCTGGATTTAGTTAAGTTACGTATCTTGTATAATTTAGATTATACTAGAGTAACTTCACTAGGCGACGCAATACATAACTTTTGTCAACTTGATGTTGTTTTTATGGAGATTACTTTCAGCTACGTTAATACAAACAAATAAAGCTACCAATAAACATTACAACATTTTACCCAACTTTTCTAGGTTATGTTGACATTGGTTGACGTTTATCTGTCGCCCCGCCACCTACAAAAAGTCGTAAAACAATGGACCTGAAACAGAATGCCGAGTGCAGACATTTTGGCAAAAAATGATTTAGTAAAACCATATCAATCATGAGAAAGTTGGAAGAAAATAGTAGATGTGCTGTAACAGAATTAGCGCCAGAGCGGTCGAATGGTAAGAGAATTCGGCTGCGATGCTGAAAACAAGAGTTTCGGTCTTTAGACCTGACAACTAGCGGGCGGCCCTTCCAGTCTCTTTAAAAATTAGTTACCGACGCCACTCCTATGATAGTAGGGAAGTAAAGCAATCGCCAAAGGAGTGATGCTAACCACATCGTCCAGTACGGGGAATAAATAATCGGGGCCCTAACCTGCTGAGTCTAAGGTCAAACTCCTGAATGGAATACCGTGCCCCAAACTTTACTGTAAAAGAATTAATGCACTCTTTTGTTTCCCACGTCACCTTTTTACCAAAAACAAGAATCTGTGACCACTGAAGGGCTTCGGAATTACACTCGGAAACGCTTAAACCCACATCACGAAAATGCATTGTCACATAAGGAAAGAAATGGAACTTAAAATAAACAAACGAGGCTACATAGATGACCAGCTAACAAAAGCTATTATCAAAAAAAAAGTTGAGACATATTTTAAAAGTGACTTTGGATGCCATTTTGTACTGTGTCGATAATAATGATGCACTGCAAAGTAATTGAAAAAAAAATGAGCATCCTGATTGTGGTACATTCTTGAGCACGATGCAACATATTGAAAGTCATACTATAAATCAGGTGAGTTATTTTTCCAAAACCATAGAAAATTAATTAATTAATATCACTACTACAAAAATTCGAAGGCATATTGTGTCAAAAATTAATAAATAATGTTAGTACAGTCAAAATAGTGTAAAAATACCATTGGCCTGGGCAAAATTGCAACACAAATGATTCTTCTTGCATTATACTGTGAAAAGTGTGTATTTTAATACTCAAAATCCCCATTAATCCCGGCCTGGGAAATCATTCAAAATCCAAGATGGCCGCTGAATTTGCCGATTTTTTCCTTTTTTCTCTATTTTTCTAAATTTATTGCCGTAAAAAAGATAGTGTGCACTCAAAATAGGTACTTATTATGTACTGAAGCATGCCATTTACATCATACTTATGAATTCTTTCATACGTATCGTTATACAGTGTCCGCCAAAAAGGTCGGCATAATATAGGAAAAATTTTTATTTTTAATTTTTCAAAAAAATTTCACATACCAAGACTAAATATTAAAATTCAATTTTTTTATGAGACGACATTAAAGATTTATAATTGAAAAAAATAATATAAAATGTTAATTACTTCTTTAGAATTTTTATTATGTAGCGAAAAGTAGTATGTTTGCATAATTTTTAAGTTTTTCAGCTTCAATCTACTCTAATCTAGCCCTGTTAATGAACTACTGTTATAAAAATCCTGTAAATGTTCTTTTACAGTTGTCTAAATGAGGAGATTTTTTAGAGCATGTAATTGGGTAAAGAAAAATCTCCTCATTTAAACAACTGTAAAAGAACATTTACAGGATTTTTGTAACAGTAATTCATTAACAGGGCTAGATTAGAGTTTAGTATCATTTCGTATGCTACTTGAGTCTACAGAAGCTCTGCCCATTTTTGCAGCATCTGGGCACACGAATTACACAAAATTAGTTTACCTTCACTTACAGAACATGACTGAACTTCACAACACTCATCCTGAAGTCTATGCTGTTTTCATAAAAGGTGGTCATGTGACACGACGTATTAATAAAATATGGGCGGGATTGCCAGCAGGTTTGGTAATTGAGCAGTGGTATGTGCGAAATACAAAAAATTACTTGGATGTTGTCAATGCCTATGTATTCGAAATACAACTCAATGCAGAAGCTGACAAACATTTCATACTAGTCTAGCGAACAGCATAAAGATATGTCTCCATCACGAAAGAAACGAGACAAAGAAGACTCAGATAAGATACTTCAGCTATTGTGATCGATTTCACCTTATTCAGACGATTCAACTTTGGTACTGGTGTTACAGCAGCTGAACATGTGAATGTTGAAACATTTAAAACCATTGGTATGGAGATTTTCGAGAAGATGAAGGGACAGGAGGTGTTTTCTTATAAAATGAAACAAAATGACAAGACAAAAACGAGATCTTCTGTATCATTCATTAAGTTCAAGAAAGAGGAGGCAACTATTGACCCAGCTCTGTTATTTCAAACATGGCAAATTCAGCTGCCACCTTGAATTTTGACTGATTTCCTGGGCCGAGATTAATGGGGATTTTGCGTTGATGTAAATGGCATGCTTCAGTATATAATAAGTACCTATTTTGAGTGCACACTATCTTTTTTACGGCAATATGTGCAGCAAAATAGAGAAAAAAGGCAAATAACGGCAAATTCAGTCGCCATCTTGGATTTTGACTGATTTCCCGGGCCGGGATTGATGGGGATTTTGAGTATGTTAAAATACACAGTTTTAACAGTATAATGCAAAAAGAATCATTTGTGTTGCAATTTTGCCCAGGTCAAAATTTATTTTGACTGTACTATATAATATTAATAAAATTATAAAATAATTCCGGTTTATACCGCCCTCTGCACATGTATCGGTTTTGAGCATCCTCCAGTATTTAATAGTTGTTCAAAAATTCAAACAGCAACATATTTTATCCACAACCATATGTGTATTAAGGTAATTCCTGACTTTTAAAAAGTTGGAAAATGAGCTATTACCAACTTTTACTTCCCAACCAGTCTGGAAGTGAGCATCAGATTTTCGCCAACTTGTATTATTATTTATTAACATCAGTATTAAAGAACTGTCAAATCCATTTTACCAATTTTCCAAGTTTTCATTACAGCCTCGCGCTATAGCTCTAATCACGGGGTTCTGCGGCCCGGTAAGCTATCTTAGCTCTCGGCTGAAACGTTTTCCACTTCGTTACGTAATATACATTAATAACATTATACATACACAGCAAATGAGTCAGATTTTACTTTATGTCAAAACTCATACATAGTAAAAATTCTACTATTGAAGAACGGTTTAGAGATTTTATAGTCACTCATGACAAAACTGGGAAGAACTAGCTAATGAATGATAACGGTTTGAACTTGAACATTCAAAACATAAGAGGTCAGTCTTACGACAACCGAGCAAATGCGTTACTTTTACTATCTTATTCATTATTTGTGCAAAGTAGATAAAATACGCCTACTTTTGCAAGAAAAAAAGAACTCAGTTGAAAATAGTTACCAAATGGTTTAAGGTTTGATGCTACAAATTCAACATTGTACACATTTTTTAAATTCCTTTATGATTCATCACAGCGTTTAATAGAAAATCTAAGTATTGAAACATTTTTAAGAAAAAAGTCGTCGCAAAATGAAAACTATGCCAGATGAAGGAGCAACTGACAAGTCATTTAATATGAGTGGACATACATTACTGAAGCAAGAACTTTTGTGCAGTTTTGGACACCATTCTTATGCAACTGATGATAAGTATACTGCACTATAAACAGACGAAGTTTCAAACTAAGACTGGCCGCTTTAATTTTCAAGCTAGTACACGTTACCCAAATTTAGAGAAAATGAATGCTGTTAAAATTTTAGAAGAATTATATGAATTGTCTCTGCAAAATATGTATATCCTTATATTGACATAGCCCTTAGAATATTCTTAACGATGCGATGCCTGTAACGATTACATCAATCACATCAATTAAAATCTTTTTTTTAATTTTTAGTAGTGTTAATTGTCTACTTTTTATTTCTTCTAATACAACTTTCAGTTTTTTTTTGCATTTTGAGTAATAGAATTTTCCAAAATGTATTACTCTAACGTTCTCTTCCACGTCCCAAAAAATGTTCAATATTTTGTCTTGTATACTGTTCCAGTAATCTTTCTTTTAAAGAAGACCGAAGAAAATAACAAATTACGTTCGTTGAACAAAATATTCTTGGTCGGATAAGTGGACAAAAAATTAGGATATTATTATTATTATTGGGCATAAAAAATATTTCGCTACAAGCTCAAACATTCTAGATCCGGCGCTGCCATTTTTCACTGCTCAAGACAATGCAGCAAACCGACTACTAGCGTGTCTCCTTGAGCACAGACGTCACTTTGTGAAACAAGTAAAAGTCGCACGGAGCGATATCTAACAAATATGGAGGATGCTTAAACAGTGTAGTACTTCTTTAACTAAAAATTACTTTACAGAGAGCGACTTCATTAATTTTATCCGCATTTTAACCTATTCTGGAAGTTGAAGGGCGGCCAGAACGCTCGCAATCGTCGACATCTTCTCGACCCTCTCTAAATCTTTTGTGCCATTCGAAAACATGACACGAGACAAATATTCGTCCCAATAAACCTAGTTTAAAATTTTTATTTTTTTCAATTTTAGCAGAAATTACAAATTTATTCGTTGCTCGAAGCATTTTATTTTTCGGACACGGTAATAACATCTGTGTTACAAATGATTCGTGTAATAACTAAAGCTACTCTGCTGAAACTTTTAGCACGTGTTAAGACATGTCCCCGGGCCATTTTAACGTGTCTCAACCTGCGCGTCCTGGAAAGCCTCAGTCTGGTTTAATATCATTGAAAAAGAGACACCCTGTACAATAATAACTCTCCCAGCAGTCCCAGCTGTAACTACTATTAATATCCTTGCTCGTATTGAATAAACATGTCGATTTATTTTCATTTTCAAAGTTGTAATAAGTCGTACAGGGAGATCAAAAACAAACTTGATTGCGGGAGCCATTGAAAACAATGAAACATGCCTAATCTGTAGGATGCTTTTTGTTGACATAGATCTATAATTTTTTTAGAAGTTTAAAATTTATTTTAAACATCTTGTTTAACTTATTCTCATGTTATTTTAATGTTATCTATCAATTCAATGTATATTTTTGGTGTAAATTACATATTTTTACATATTTGTGTAGCTTATAAAACTGTTAAAGTCACATGAACTAATAATGCCGTTAATTGTAGTTCAAATGTAGTTTTATACAGTACAGTGTCATATATTTCATGGACTCCCGCCATCAATTTTATTTTTGATCGCTCTGTAGTTACAGCAGTATCGTTGTGGCCAAGATTTTATATTTTCTCTTTTATGCGATGATTATTATATAGATAACGCTTACTGTATCCACCACCAGTTTAACCGTTTAAGAAATACAATCCAATACTTTTTTCAAAAGAATTTTACAGTTTGTTATATTCGGTAAAGCATAGTAATATGTTTGTCTGCACTGATTATTTCTGTAATGGAAGCCAGCGTACTCCTTCTAAGATAAGTGAGTGGCGAAACTTTCTTCCTTGAATTAGAACGATTAAGAGCAGTCTTTCTCGATTCTTAGCACTTAAATGTGAATACAAATTGAGGACAAACTGGAACCGGTATGAGCAGGCCATTGTGCGCAATTAGCTTTTAAGATTGTGATCTCAAAGAAGGATGAGACTGCAAGAAATAGCAAAGAAGAAGTTTCTATGGTTTCAGAATTTCAGTTATAAGTTTAATAGGTAAATTTTTCCAAGTGTTACCTTCTTGTTTGCAGTTGTTCATATACTCTTCTCTCATTCATATTTTCCGAAATTCTAATCAAATTCAGCATAACACAATCAATACAGATGGTTTTGTCAGAACTCAAGATATTTTATTTTCAATCTTACTAACAAAAAATCTTTAACTCGTTAAATACGAATGAAAGCTCACATGGCACTTGACGTGTTAAACCGTTTAATTGTCGCCAAAAAGCAAGTTTGCATTCGGCCACCGACAGATAGCGTTCCACATGGATACTCACTAAAGCACGTGGGTTCAAGACGACCTTCATTGCTGCACTAATAAACTGTTACAAGACAATTAACCTAACGCACTCAGCACCTGTCGGAGCACTCTCGCAGGAGTAACTGAGGAGGTGAAATGCTTGGGAGCATCCACATAGCCGCAGGTGCAAAACGGTGCACGATGCCCCACTTAGTGGCTTATTCGCTTATTTCTGTTTTGTTACAATTAAGCGGATCAGCTGTGCAAGTGCCCCATAAATGTTTGCTTTGGATAAAAGTAAAAGTCCATGCGCAGCCCAATTGCGAACCGATTCGCTCTTCTTCAGCATATTGTTTCTGGTGAACGTACCATGAATCACATGTCGTGTAAATTTCGCAAACATGATATTTAAATTAAGAACAGCACCATAAATAATGTCTCTAGTTTAAAATAGAAAGTCTAAAACGGACTTAAAACGATCACGCGGTTTAAAAAATCACTTCCTTCAATCTTCCGGTAGCTTCCACCTCCACGGAAAACGTTAAAGACCGGCTATTTACTTTTCTTGAAATTTATCGATATGTAAACATAGAGAAACATCTGCAGCTACATGCTGCTTTTGTTATATCATCTTTGGTTTCATTGCTCAATTCGAAGAAAGTGAAAAATGTTGATCATAATAATAAAACATATTGTATAATTTTACAATTAATGTTGCTAATCGAATAACATATCACCTTTTATAAACTATATACATTACAAAAGTGAAAACTTGGTGAAAAATCTGTGGCTTGAGATGGGTCTATGAGACTTGCCAAATATTATTGGTAAACATTTTTTGCAATTTTGCTAAAAATTTAGTGGAAACTTGTTAAGTGACACCATTATTAATTTTCTTAAATTTTTTTGCAAAACTGTAAATTTGTTACAAGGTTACTCATATTTTTAGCTACACACTACTCACAGGTTTGGTGCAAATTTGTTTCAAACTCTATCAACATTTTGTCAAAGTTTACTGAAAAGTTGATGCTGAAAATGTGTTCAAAACTCACTCAACATTTTTATATACACAATCTCCAGATATTTTCTGAAAATTTGTTTCAAATTCTATCTACATTTTGTGTAAATATTCTGAGAAATTGATGGAAAGAGTTGCTGTAAATTTGTTACAAACTCGCTTAATTTTTTTTTATATATTTACTTTATTTTTTATACAAACTATACACACTTCTCACAAATTTGCCAGCTCTTTCAACATTTTGTGTGCATTTGTTACAAAGTCACTCCACATTTATTGTAAACTTTTTGAAAAGTTTATGCAACTTGCTGTAATTTTTTTAGAAACTCCTTTAACATTGTACATTTGCTGAAAAACTAATACGAACTTGCTCTAACTTTGTTACAAACTCGTTCAACATTTATGTAAATTTTCGAAAAAATTGATGCAACCTTTTTGTAAATTTGTTACAAACTCAGTCAACATTTTCTGTAAATTTTCTGAAAAATTGATGCAAACGTTTTGTAAATTTGTTATAAACTCGCCCAACTTTTTTGTAAATTTGCGTCACTTTGTGGTGGAATCTGAATTCCTTTATCGTTTTATCTTTTTTATTTGAATATATATCAATGTCTCTTTTGAGAAGTTTTGAAAAGTAAAGACATTTATTATTGTTCTATGTATTATTATTCTCAATATGTTTCATGGGTTATCATGAAACAGAATGGAAGTATACCAAGTTTTGATTATTCAGCACTTAAGAAGCGTCTTACAAAATAGCATACTAGTGAATCACCCGAGGTACGCTTCGCTTCGCTAATTACACGGTTTAATTAGTTTAAACATAATTTAATATAATTTAATTTTACTTTACTTTTTCGTACTTTTTTGAAAAAGAAACCGGCCTACGATCTGTCTAAAAATTATCAAAATTTTAAGCTAACAAACATACAAACAAAGAGACCAACGATTTTATGGTATAGATATCCAGAAAAACCGATTTGCTCATTGAAGAAATTGTTTCATTTATATTTAGGGCATTCATATGTTTTATAAAACTTTTTGAAACAATACCAGTAGTCAATTATTGTTAGTGCGTATATTCGTACCGTTTCTAAGTTTCAACTTTTTCCTTTAATTTCCGCTGTTAGTTCTAAGTACATACTTATTGACTTTAATAGCATATTATTATTATTTTTAGGTACAAGCTTATCTACAATTTTCTATAAATTTGTAAAAAAATGTAATCGTACTGAAAATGTACTAGAAACTTGCTAGACTTTTCCTACAAACTTATAAAAAACTTGCTATTCAGTTGGGTCTAGACCACAACGGCCACTGGACACAACGGCCACACGTAATTTTGCATGGACATATCGGCCACACTGGACACAACGGCCAAAAGCGATATGTGGACACAACGGCCACCTTGGACGTATCGGCCACAGGGTTAGCTGGACACAACGGCCACTCTGGACACTACGGCCACATTTCAGACGTGGACACAACGGCCACAGTGGACACAACGCCCACTGGACACAACGCCCACACAGAATTTTTGTATGCCCATATCGGCCACAGTGGACACTTCGGCCACTTATCAGCCGTGGACACAACGGCCACACTGGACACAACGGCCACTGGACACAACGGCCACACAGAATTTTTGTATGCCCATATCGGCCACAGTGGACACTTCGGCCACTTATCAGACGTGGACACAACGGCCACACTGGACACAACGGCCACTGGACACAACGCCCACACAGAATTTTTGTATGCCCATATCGGCCACACTGGACACGTCGCCCACATAGCAGACCTGGACACATCGGCCACCGTGGACACAACGGCCACATAGCGGACGTGGACACAACGGCCACCGTGGACACATCGGCCACATATCAGAGGGGGATAAATTCAAGGTTTGCCCGCTGACATAGCTATACAAAATGAGCAAAGCCGTTCGCCCAACCCGCCTGGACTTTCCTGTACTTTAGAAAATCTATAAAAACAGAAAACGGATGGGAGTGCTCAGTTGAAATAATTAAACACATTTAAATTTGATTCAAAACGACTTCACACACCACCAAAAGTGCATCATGTTACTTGATATGCATCGCTGCTGACGTCAAATAACGCAACCATCCGACGCGCTGTGTTTTACCGTTGATCGAGGTATTTGCCAATGTTGCCTATTGTACCTCGAAAACTAAACACCCTGTATTGTTATGTGTTGATCCCATTCCGTATTAGTTATGTGCATTTCTTAATAATATGTTTATCAACACCTAGCTACTAGCTACTAGTGAGCTATATAATTATTATTGCTTCATATTGCGTCATTTAATGCATCATAGTCTCTAGGGTATAAAATAACATAAATCCATTAATTCTGAAATAATTAATAACGCGTCATCTGTGATCACCTAGCATTTTTGTTTATTTTGCGAATTTTAGAAGTAGTAAGTTTTTCCTAATGTAATCTGAAGTTCATCATAATTATCTTCTTCTTCTTCTTCTTCTTCTTTTATAAATAAAATTCAAAGTATGTGTGTATGTTTGGTATACAAATACACACCGCAGCACAGATCACTTTAAAAATTCACAAACGGGTACTATGGGCGTGTGGGATGGCATAGAGGTGGTCCCGGTCGCTAACTATTAACAAATATTATATCTTTGTGATATTAACCACACAAACTTCTGACAACTGTCATATTTTATTGGACTTTCTTTAAAGGTATGCATAATTTTATGAATTTAACTAAATTTTTGCATTTATTTACTTTAATCGACGTTTCCAGATCGTAAAAGTATAAGTGATATACAGGGTGTATTAGAACGTGCGGCTAATAATTACAGCACGCAATTCTACGTTGAAAAACAAGCAAAAAACTTTAACACCAATTTGATCTTACACGAAGAGTCTTTAAATTATAAGCACTTAAAGGTTTTTTAATTTGGCAACGCTGTACAATTTAAAGCTAAGAGACATGCATTTAGTTACCCTTAATCGTATATGTTTGTGATTCTGCAATTAAACCAAGTATGTGTTTATGTTTTTCATGGATATCCTCTAAAATTATTGAAATAATAGACAAATCAAGATTGAATGCGTTTTATTTAAATGAATACTCTTTTTTGGCTACAATAGCTGTTCAAAATGAGCACCTCTAACTTCTACACATTTGGTACACCGAGTAAGAATGTTTGGTATTAGATTTTGCAGCATGTTACGATTGTGTATTTCTCTAACTGCATTATTTATCCGTTCAATAAGTCGCTCTTCGATTTCAATTTTTACTTGATAAACATGAGCTTTTAAAAAGCCCCAAAAGAAAAAGTCTAGGACATTTAGGTCGGGACTTCTTGCGGGCCATGGTATCGGAGCATCACCCCCGATCCACCGCTCTGGAAAGTTTTGATTTAACCAATCCCTAGTTTCAAGCCCGCAGTGGGCTGGAGCTCCACATATCTCTCCTGACAAGTAACGGTACTTCTTCCAATAATCCCCGTAAATCGTTGTTAAAAAAATTGACAAAATTTTCGGCGTTTAATCGGCGAGGCAAAATGTGTGGCCTTATTTATTATTTCCGATTATTACACACAACTGTCACATGACTGATATCATCCAATGAGAATCATGCATTTTTTGAAAATCGACCAATCCCGAACCGATTAGCTGATAAGCGCCCGTGGGCTGCTTACCAAGCGATAAGCTCCCTAGGGATGATTATCGACCCCGTAGATGGTGTCATAATTAAAAATAGAAATGCAAGAAACAAGCAATTTGAATTTTTTGGCATTATTAGATCAATTTTAAATCATAATTCGTTCACTGGTTTTGTGTAATAATCTTTAAAACATAAACGCGGGCAACACACTTACCTACATATAATTTTGCCCGTGCCAAGAGTCATCGTGCTGGTTGCCCTTAGAAAACTGCCCTCGGGGCAGTTTTCATTGCAACCAGCACTCGACCCTTGGCGTGTGAAAAATTATCGGTAAGTATGTATGTCACCCCTTGTTATATTACTATTGATAATTCCAGCCCATACATTGACGCTGAATCTAAACTGGTGATTGATGGAAGACATAAGGGTTTTCAGTGGTTCATATTGTGCATATTAAACATTCCGTTACGGGTAAATGTGGCTTCATCCGTCAATAAAATGTTTTCAATGAAAACCGGGTTGACTGCGTGTTACCGTAATAACCATCTGTCGCGGATAATCTTCCGGAAGCAACTCATGGACTAGCTGGAAGTGAAACGGATGTAAGGGATTTTCTCTTAACACTCGATGTACAGCAGTATGGCTAATATTAAGTCTTCGAGCTGCAGAACGGGTACTTTGTCAAGGTTCGTCTTCAAATACCTGTAAGATGTTTTCTTCTATTTCGGGTTGTAATACATGTCGTGGTCGCCCTCCACCAACTCCCTGCATAGGTTCTATTCTCCCTGTTTCTCTTCAGCGCCGATCTAGTCTTTCAATAACATGAGCATGAGGATGTCTCCTGTTTACATAACGTTCGGCATATAAATTTGAAGCTTGGTGACAATTACCGCCACATTCGCCTAATATCAAATACATGTCTACGTATTCAGGAAAACTGTATGCCATGCTTTTTCCCAAAACCAAAAACACAAAACTGAAGAATCAAACAAGGAACAAAGTAAGTTAGAACAATAATAACAGGGAATAACTAATAAATAATGAGTGAAGCAGGTTTTACGAAAAGAAAAGTGACTTTTACAAGTGTCAAAAATGACATTAATACATCCAGTTATGAATTTTTTATTGTTACATTTTAAAAATAAACCCACCTTATAATGCATAGTTGCAACGTCTGCAAAAACTATAAATCGCAAAGATTTTGCATTCTTAAATATTAAATTATACGTAAACTAATTACCAAAATGTTATAATTTATATTTGATTACTTATTTTAATTGTTGAATTTTGTGTTGTTGATACTATTTAAATCTATTTCTCCACCAAAGTTTGAGCATTAATAACTCTTTAACCAAAGAGTTAACACTAAAATGGCGTGGCGCATGTTTTAATACACCCTGTAAAATTAGGTAATGTATGTATTTATATTTCTTTAATATTTTGACCAATAAAGGTGTTACGGTCTTGAACTGACTTTACGACACCGCACCGGCTCATACAATAACGAAACGGCCGGCGCGTGCCGTAAGGGACGAAATCGGGACGAAGGTTCTCCTAGGCCGCTACCCAGCCGCAACAAGTTAGGCCGAGCTAGACTTTCAGTGGAGATGGGCGGGTCCTTTAACGAGATTATCTGAGGGTAACGGCCAGAAGGTCGGTAACTAACGGAAAAATAATGAGGGCGCCACCAGGCCTGTATTCAAGATACTCCGTCGATAAGAATTCTCATGAGCTGCAAGCTCAAATAACAATTTCGTGATCGCAAATACTGGAATGGTAATATTGGGACTCTTTGGCCGAGACTGCGCAACCACTGGACCTACCTGCACGCTCTGATCTCTCACGTCTCGCCGTACACCAATCTTTACACTGTAAAAGGCGCTATCTGAAACAAAGCATGCACAGGTCGAATAGGAATAATACGTTCCTTAATTAAATATGCGTCTATTGGTCGATAACTACATCTGGGCAGCAAATCGTGCCGCCAAGCTTATGTTACTTCCTACGTTAAGCACCAGCTGATGGACGCGCTATGCTAGTAAACAACACACTATGGGTGGCCGGCCGCAGTGGGCTCGACACTTTACATATTAGAGTACAGTTTAGAAATACGCCCTCCGGAAAAGGGCGAGTTAGTGCGCGATAACAGACGCCGACCTGCAAAGGCAACGGGAGCAGTGTAGCTAGCAGCAAAGCACGACGCCGCACAAAAGCGCGACGAAATAATTGAAGGCCTAACTCGTTAGGCAGCGGGGCAGCGTGACTGCAATATTTGACCAGGAAGAGGGGCTAACATAGCCTCACTAAAGCATGCGAATTTGGAATAGTTGCCAGCCTCTGCTACGTCGCCCACGCAGTCGTTGGCTGCGGTTAACACTTGATAAGCAAAGCACAAAGCCCTCGCAAACATAAACAAAGAGCTCGAACAGATTAGGGCGTGCCAGGCTCAGCACGGCGAGGCGTTGATTCCATTTATGTATTAATCGGTACAATATAGCGAAGCTCGCGCACCTAACGTTACTGAATTAAAAGTTAGCACAAACGTAACACCAAAACATAGGCGCAGAGTTCTTTAACTATTTAGGCGATGAAACGCGAAACTCGCGCACATGAACTTACTAGTAGGCTACCAAAGTAGCGTCTTGAAGCATGGTGGCCTCAAACCGGCATTAAAAGCCGCGACAAGCCAGCAAGGGGGCATGCATCCGCCCACACAAAGTTGAGCACAAAAGCACCGACGCTCGCACAAGCGACAGTTAACATGTTTAAATGGTTGTAATTACAAATACCTTAGTCCGTAGACGGTCTATGAGAGTTGCGTGCAATCAGTTGGTAGAAGGCGACAGTCTGTGGCAGCTAAATCGCCGAAACACGGCATATGGGGTAAACGGGCTGGAATCCGCCAAGATGGCGGCGTTAGGACGCTCTCCTGAGAGCACACTTACGGCGGCAAAGAGGCCTACTTCGTCCTGCCTAGAAAGATCCTCGAAAACAGCGAGATGCAAAGGGAAAGCCCCCTTTCTCACAAACGCAGAACTGGCCCCGTGAAGCCCTTCACACACCTACGCTTTGGCGTAAAGACTTGCCACTCGCACAATCACACGCGACCTCTTAAAGGCGAACCAGTTTATGGCATATTCGCTGAAACAGCACGGGAAATAGGAAGGCTTTCACAGCAACGGTAGGTACTAACAAACAACGGCAATTTACACAACATTTGCTGAAACAGCACGAGACGGGAAAAACAGGCTGGCGTCCCCGCCATTGGCGGGAACGCCGCGAAACGGCACACTCTGCGACTTCCTTGATCAACGGCGTGAGCTGAACTGCCCAAGCAAGCAGTGTTACGACCCCTGCAGTGGCGTGAGCCAAAACGGCGTTACCACGTGACTCTCGACAGCCAATGGCGATGCGCTCCATAAAACAAATAAATTCCGGTAACAAAGACAGCCAATGGCGAGGCGCCTCAACGGCGTGATTTCTAGAAGGTTCGGAATTCTTGCGAGCGATTACACCCGGCTGCCAAAGTACCAGCAAAGGGGTGCTCCAACTGACGAGAAATACTGCGTTTGGGGCCAAATATGTGCAAAATCATTATTATGGAATTAGGCGATGGAGCCAAATAAGTAACTAAAAGGGTTTAGCATACGGGCACGCTGCCCTAAAGCCTAGGTGGCTAATTAAAATACCAAAATGACCTGACAAAGGGCCTATAGAGGCACTAACATTCGATTTTAACACCCCCATAGAGAGCGCCTGAGTGAAACTCTGGCACCTAGCAAAAAAATAAAATATAGCTAATACCCAAATGCATTATAAAATTTATACAAAAACGTGTGGCCAGCTTTTTTGTAATATTTTTTTGAAAAAGTTGAAATACTTAAAAATAGAAACTCCCAAAAATTTATTAAGAAACAGAATTAGACTTTTCTAAAAGAATAGGAAATTCCTCTCCTTTTAAGGTAAACAATATGTTAAAATTCCCTGACTATACTGTTTGCAGTTGCTGCCCTTGGCCTTGGCCGTAAAAACCATATTGTCGTCCTTGATACATACATATTTATTACTATACCGATATCGAATCGGGCAGCAGTCAAATTTTAATTTATTGATAGCGTTGAGTATACAGGGAATTTATTTTAATAGTTAACATAAGCGTTTCGTTTCTATTTAGCATTGAGAAATGATAAATTTTTTCAGCTATAGAGTACACCATTTTTACGGAAACCAATGTAGTATGTAGGTGAAGCTGACTAAACGGAAACAACTAATGTGACAGTTTGTTAGACAAAACGTCAACGGCTTGCTTTCTTTTTTTCCACGCCTACCTGATTAAAATTAGGTTTTGATAGCGCTTACCGTTCTCCTGAAGTGGCAATGATAGACTTTCTCATACAATGTATGAGAAAATAAAAAACGTGGGCAAGTGACACATCACCATAATCCTTATAAGATAAGCTTTCATTTGAGATACCACGTGATGGGTCATTTCATTTAAAATTTTTGGGGAGGTATTCGTGGGGGCGCAGGGGTAAACGTCAAAAGTGTGAATCATAGGTCAAGCCGTTTCCCCCTTGACATATAAGTGGACCTGTTTTCGGGAATTTTTCATTTCCTTTTGGTTTCTGAAATGTCTCAGGCGGATCGTTTTCAAAAAATCACCCTGTATAATATGTATGCAAAATATCGTCTTCCTTCGACAAATAGTTTTTGAGCTATACTGCCAACAGACAGACAGATAGACAGACAGACAGACAGACGGACGGGCAGACAGACAGACAGAGGGAATTAAGAAAACCTCTTTTTTTGCATAGTGATCGTATGAAGGTCGTTTTTTTAAAGAAAAATCGTATTGAAAGTTCCACTTTTTTAACGCAAAAATCGTGAAAAAAGTACACTTCTTTAACTATTTTATTGAAATGTCAATTTGACAGTTGTCAATTCCGAAGTCCTTTTCGACTAAATTTCGACCAAGAGATCACTATGCAAAAACACTACGTGTACAACACCTTTTGAAAGTCCTTTTTTCATTCATTTGCTTCATTAAGTAGGGCTTCGCCCTCGTTATCAAACTGCAAATTTATGAAAAAAGTATGACTTTCAAAACTAGTTGTATAAATTACTATTTGGTCATCTAGGGACCTTGCAACGTGAAGATCTGAAGAAATCTCGTCTTTCAGACGAGGGAAGTAATAAAAAACGAGTATATCATGAAAAATTAAGAATTTAAGCCTTTCCTTAATTAATAATTGTGAAAATGAATAGTAATGCTTGAACAGTCATGCGAATGAATAGGTCAATTGCTTGCTGAAGTAGAAAATTTTTAGGGGCGAAAAAAAAGTTTAGAATCAGGTTCAACGACAATTCCTTTTAAAGCTCTTTAGGGGTAGTACACCATGAAAAAGTGGGTGCGTAACCCCTCTACAGCTAAAAGTAATAAACCGATTTTCATGGAACTTTAATTGAAAGGGGGGGGGGGGGAGTTATCGACAATTCATTAAAAAAATACGCTTTTCAAAAAAATCCAAAACAAGAAGCGGAAGTTAGGCATGTTTTTTTTGGTAGCATTTTATTATAAGCCGAATTTTGCAGATCTGAGTAGCGGATAGGAAAGAAGACCGAAAAGTGCAAACGTTTTTTCCCGGACTCTCTAACTGCAAAATGGCGGCCCCAATAAATCTGTCAAAATTTTGATTTTAACGCCTCATAAATCAAAAATGAGTTATCTGATCAGGTTTCACGACAACTTGTTTAAAAGTCCTTTTACGGTACTATACCATGAAGGAAATTTAGTTTCGAAAATCTACAAACGGTCCCAATGGCGTTTTTTCAATTTTTTTTTAATTTTTGAAAAGTTATTACAAAAAACTGCCCACACGATTTTGTTTAAATTTTTTACATTTATTACAGCTTGGTATTAGCTACATTTTGTTTTTTTTTAATGAACGCTAGAATTTCACTGTGCTGCCCACTATAAGGTTTTGAAAATCGGAAATTTAAGCTCCTATAGATCTTTTATTAGTCAAAATATGAAAATAGTTTAAATATAAAAGTTCTTCAGTAAACATCTCTGCATTGTTCTAAATTTAAATCACTTATAGAAGTGTTTGGTTTGCACAGTAGAATAGCAAACTTTCTTATTTTAACTCAAACACCTTGTATAATATTATATTTTTTGTATGCACAATTTGATTCCCTATTTAATGGTATAGGGTATTCCTATACCTCAAATGCACGGCTAATTCGATATTAGCGAATTTATCAAGTTTTTCCTCTAAACATACATTCCAGCCAAAGGCTGTCTGTAGCGCGTATGCAAGTCTCTCTTCCGTACATATCAAATTCGTAGTGCTGTCTTTCTCGCTATTCTTTCAAGGGTTTTCAGTCTTGCGAGGATTTATATCGATACTGTTAAATACCAAAAGAAATGTTAATGTTAACAAATTTTTAGTATCTTAAACTCTAGGGAGGTGCACACGGCCACTTATGTATATCTATGTCAGCGGGCAAACCTTGAATTTATCCCCCTCTGATATGTGGCCGATGTGTCCACGGTGGCCGTTGTGTCCACTTCCGCTATGTGGCCGTTGTGTCCACGGTGGCCGATGTGTCCAGGTCTGCTATGTGGGCGACGTGTCCAGTATGGCCGATATGGGCATACAAAAATTCTGTGTGGGCGTTGTGTCCAGTGGCCGTTGTGTCCAGTGTGGCCGTTGTGTCCACGTCTGATAAGTGGCCGAAGTGTCCACTGTGGCCGATATGGGCATACAAAAATTCTGTGTGGCCGTTGTGTCCAGTGGCCGTTGTGTCCAGTGTGGCCGTTGTGTCCACGGCTGATAAGTGGCCGAAGTGTCCACTGTGGCCGATATGGGCATACAAAAATTCTGTGTGGCCGTTGTGTCCAGTGGCCGTTGTGTCCAGTGTGGCCGTTGTATCCACGTCTGATAAGTGGCCGAAGTGTCCACTGTGGCCGATATGGGCATACAAAAATTCGGTGTGGCCGTTGTGTCCAGTGGCCGTTGTGTCCAGTGTGGCCGTTGTGTCCACGTCTGATAAGTGGCCGAAGTGTCCACTGTGGCCGATATGGGCATACAAAAATTCTGTGTGGGCGTTGTGTCCAGTGGGCGTTGTGTCCACTGTGGCCGTTGTGTCCACGTCTGAAATGTGGCCGTAGTGTCCAGAGTGGCCGTTGTGTCCAGCTAACCCTATGGCCGATACGTCCAAGGTGGCCGTTGTGTCCACATATCGCTTTTGGCCGTTGTGTCCAGTGTGGCCGATATGTCCATGCAAAATTACGTGTGGCCGTTGTGTCCAGTGGCCGTTGTGGCCAGACCCCATTCAGTTGCTAAAAATTGTTTGCAACCTTGGTAACAATTTAGTTTTAAAATTTATTACAATCTCAGTAAGAACCTTTTTTATAAATGTGCCGTCTATTTGTTAAAGTTTCTAAAACCTTGTTGAAACTTCCTGCAAAGTTGTTAAACATTTGTTACAACAGTTACCTATCAGATAGATGTTATATTCCTAAAAACTGCTGGCACTTTACTGAAACGCTGCGGCAACCTTCATGAACGCTTTCCACAAATTTGTTAAACATTTACTGAAAACTTGATACAAGTTTATTCTAATGCTGCTAAAAAGCAACCTTTAGATGAGAAGTCAGGATGCTTACCACTGAGCTACAAGCCACAGCCTTCTAGAACAGTAACAACATTGGTTTTAGGCGCTGTTGTGTAATATAACTTTTCTACAATTTCTAAATTAGAAAATATACCCGCATTTTACTTTTTATAAAGTTACATCCATTTCAATTTATTGTAATTATCTCGATTTCAACGTTTTCTTATTTCAGAACTCTATAAAAGCCATTCCTTTGTATCACCAAATTATATGGAAAAAAATTAAAATAATATTCGAAATCTCCATTTTTACTTTTCCAACATTTTTTTCAAGTAGATCATTAGTTCGTAAGATAAGAATAATGTAAAGATGGTTAGATAAAGATTCCTGCAAGAACTGATGGTCGTAATAGTCTAGTAATGAAGAAGAATTATTAAACGAAAAAATAAAAGCATAACGCCAAAGAGGAGGAAAAGCTTAACTTATCCAAACATAGAAAATATTCAAAAAGTACAGAAAAGACATAGGAGAATAGAAAAATTAAGTTAAAAATAGTAATTGAAGATGGACTCGTTGAAAACAATTTGATTTGGAATATAAGAAAGCTGTCCTGTTAATTGTTAGTTATAAGAAAAAATCTGGTGTGATACACGTACACAACTTCCTTTTACGTTGATCTTGTAATTAGCCAAAATTTTTATTTTTAATTTTTAAGCATTTGTCAAAAATTTTCAAAAATTGCAAATTCTACCGAAACCGTACAAACTAGAGAGTTAGTTGAAAAGACAAATTTTCTCTACAATTTTAAGCTATGTGTTCTATTTAAAATAGGAGTTAAGAAAAAACAACGAAAAAAAAAACAATAAACCTATTTTGAAGGTATTCAACTGGAAAATTACCTATCTCACATCAATACACATTAAAAATGTAAAGTTTTAAAAAAATCGTTGGAACAGTTTTTGAAAAAATCGAAAAAAAATGAAAAATCACAAGAGTAAACGCCATACTTCCGGTTATGCGATTTTCTTTAAAAGCTTGTTGTCGCATCTAGACACACAAACACACAGACTAACAGACAGACCAATGAACAAAAATATGTTTTTTGGGTTCAGGTGACTCTAAAACGTCAAGACCTGTGAAAACTCAATGTCTAATTTTTGGAGTGAATCCAATACTTCCTTTATCGTAAAAATAAGTAAAAATAAAGATTTAAAGTAAGCAAATTTATTGCTTTTAAAAGTATTCTCTTAGCCATAATATATTTCATTCTTTGAAACAAACTACGACTCGAAACGGGCAGAGAACTTCGCTTTTTGAAAGGGCATCAAACATCCGCTGAAATTCGGTGACCTGTCCCAGGGGTCCTAATTCTACGGCTCAGCTAAACGCTGATTGACCCACAAACTCAATCAGCTCTGCAACAATAAGTTGCTCCGGATAGAGGGTCGTTTTGAAGATAAGAGATATGTGGGCGGTGGTTTGTACTGGATTAACCACGAAATGTAACGCGCTTTTTCTACGACCACTACTAAAGGTAGGCCTTTTAGCACTAGCTTGTTTCACTAAAAATTATTTTTTATCAATCAGCGTGTTAAAAGTGAAATCAGCTGTTTACTTTTAGCACATGTGCTTGAATTTATAATTTTGAATTGGAAGTGAAGTTATAAAATTATTCTAGTTACTTCTTTTGTTAGAGGTAAAATGTTTTTTAAATAATTAGAGCATTATGTAATGAATAAAGTCAAATGTGTACTATTATAATTACCTTTGATAACTAACTTTGACAGCTACCGGCTGCAGAAACAGTCACCTGTGCCGTCAAGGCCATTTCTTTACTATGACATAAATTATATCTGTCATAACTGCAAACCTTTGCTAAATCGATATTTATGGATTAATAACAGTAAATTCAAGGCCGTAGAACAAATATTGTGTGCAAACTCGTGCACAAATAGCTATTATTGGGAGGTGAGGCTTAGCAGATTTGGTAGACAATGGCTTACGTTTAGATCTACACCTGAAATACCTGTCGAATCTAGTTTTGCATTGAAATCAGTGTCAGGGCATTTTGAAATCCTATGATTATGCGACCTTTTGGATTATTTTCGGTTCAAGGATTACGACTTTGCTTTATATAGGTTTTTTCGGTCATATTTTTACGTTTAATATTTCATCAAATTGTGTTTAAAATTCTAAAGATTTGGCACGCAGCTATCTCTTTTTCTAGAAGTTTCGGCCTGCACCTGGGTTATCATCGCTTCTGTAGCCGTTGGAAGGTTGGCGTTAAGCGTGTTTGTTTGATCAAATTTGAAACGCAGTCCATAAGAGCAAGGGAGAGATTTTTCTAAATAATTTCGTTCTATCGCAGTCTTTCCGTATTCAAGCTGGATCGCCTGACGGGGCGCGCGAGACCGTTTGTTGTTGTCTCCTTCGTGATTGGTGGTAAATGGTGAGGCCACGCAGCGTGTTTTGGCGGGAGCAGTGTTGGCTTGAGTTAGTTAGGAGCTAGCTTCGGTCTTGGACGTTGTTGTTTGTGTAGTTACTGCAAGCAGGTTTTTCGAGAGCGGCTCCGTGCTCCGGGCCGTTTGTAGATACCAATTAACTTATCTGTTTGCTATTAATTGATGTGCATATTTACCAAACACCGGCCACCCATTTGGGCCGTTTGTAAATACCAATTAACTTATCTGTTTGCTAATAATTAATGTGCATCGTTGCTAAACACCGGCCACCCATTTGGGCCGTTTGTAAATACCAATAACGTATCTTTGTACGAGTAATCTAGGCGCATATTTGCTAGACAATATTTAGTGCATCTTTGTGATAGACGCCAGTCACCCGCCTGGGGGCTGTGTGCTAACTCTCATTATCACACCTGTAGTTTAGACGATAAGAGGCAAAGCGTCCGCAGCTGGGCTTATAGTTTTAGCCCCTTTATTATGTTGTGTTTTCATTGTGCACGCTGACAACCTCGGCGCCTTTGTATTGTGTTAGACCAATAGATCGGTTTATTGTACGTTGCCTTATGATTTTTCCCACGGGCCTGAGCATGCTTATTTTCAGGGTAAATTATATACTCTGTCAGATTTTTGTAAGGTGAAGCCTGAGATGAGTTCTTAAGTGTCGCAGGTAAGTCAGTGCGCTCGTCGCCGCAGCGTTGGGCGTCGTGAGACTGTGTACAAATATTCTATTCCCGTGTAGCTTTGGATTTCGCCAAAGTGTAAAGTGGAAAGGTAGGCTCATCTGCTTCCTGGTTTCTCTGTGGGCCCATCTTATAGTCTCGCTCTGATTGACGGAACCGGGTAGCGTTCAATTTAATTTTATCACTGTTTAACGTCCCTTAGGCCGTTGCCTGTAAATAGGGCAGGGCAGCGGCCCTAGGTAAGTCATTGTCCCGATTTTGTGTAATATCGTCCGCGCTGACCGTCTCGCTTTTAAGTGATTTTTGTATGTGCCCGTGCGATGTCGTAAAAGTCGTTTTAGATCGTAACAACACATAACAATTCAAAATTAATAGCACCCTAAGTGACATTAGTGACAGTCAGTAAGTGACAGTCTAACTCGGAAATTCCGCCGGCTTAATTATTCAACAAGAGTTGTAGCCCGAAGCAGGCTTCTTAGTTCAGTTATATTATAATGCTACAGAGCAAGACTTGATAGGTATTAAATATATCTAATACGTGCGTAATGACACAAATTCATAAATTATTGAGTTTGACACTGTCATTACATGGGAATTAAGTACAAATTATTGTAATCTTGTGGTCAGCCTGCAATCTCTTCACTAGACGGAGGAGACAGTTATCTACATGTGAATCTTTCCAGCACCTGACAATGGGGAACTTACTTCTGTGGAGGGCGACTAGTTATGCGAGAATGGCGGATAGATGGCGATGTGATGTCTTCAATCTCGCCCACGCAGTTCCGAAGGAAATTAAGGTCGATAATAGTCAAAATGCACGTAGTGCCCTGGAGGTCGTCGGAATAACCACAACAACGGGACACGACTCTCTGTTACGTAAAATATAGTGCGGAAGTAATCGGCTTATCCTGCTTATCCCACGCTAATCGAAGTTGTGAATAATACCCTAATAAAAGATAAAATCTCCTCACGTACGACTACCCTTACGAAAGCACCACAGAGCGCCAGACAGCATGTCCGCTTTTTTCAAGTGTTAAGCCCTTTTTTATCTTCAGTCGCTCACTCCGAAAGCCGCCATTGAGCGTAAGCCAAAGCGGATAGGGCTTAATTTTACTAAGATGGACGCAAACAAAGAAATTTAACACACATTTAAAATATCATAACAAATCAACGCATTAACATCAGGAAACCACATATCCTTTTTTTAATCTTTGGAAACAAAAAAAAGTAGCAAGGGTCAAGATTTCGACTACATGGAAGATGAGGAACCAGCAGGACTCCAAATGCTTCTTTTTGCACTTCGGTTAACAAATGTGGAATCGACGCACTTTCCAGTTTTGTAACACCCGGCTGTTAATTTAAAACGTTATTTACTGCAGATGATCCAATACCTACTTCTGGAGGTCGTCCAGGTCTCGGTTCATCTTCTAACGTATACCGCTCATATTTAAATTGTTACGGTTAAAAAGTCATTTACAGTTATTCATTTAATTAATTGCCCTAATTTTTATTAAAACTAACTTTTTGCCTTATCTTTCTTTAAGTCTAATTTTTGCCTACAATAAAACTGAACATTCAGACCTTCTGCAAGTTCTATTTTGATCTAACGTAAGCTAGTTCCCAAAATTACAATGGATGAAAGCTCCTAGAGATTAGACTTCACTTCGAGCATAAAGCTTTTTGGGTTGCATATGCCAAGTTTCTTTCAAAGTCCCTTCAATTTCCAATTTTCGAATTGGGTTTCCTTATCAGCCTTTTTGGGCCATTCGCCATGTTGTGCTGCTGAACATTAGCTGCCTTGAAAATCGACGTTCTGAAACGTACCTTCTTCTTCTTCTTCTTCCCTCAGCCTTTATTCGTCCACTGCTGGACATAGGCTTCCTCCAGTTGGCTCCATGTGTTTTTGTTTCTAGCAGTAGTTATCCATTGTCTGCCTGTGATGGTCTTGACGTCGTCAATCCAGCGTTTTTGGGGTCTTCCTACACTCCTCTTAGTTAGACGTGGTCTCCAGTTTATTAATCTTTACGTCTACCTTTCAGAATCTTGCCTTGCTGCGTGACCGACCCATTGCCATTGTAGTCTAACTACGCGTTCCACTATGTCTGTTATTCCGGTTCTGATTCGGATGTCTTCGTTTCGGACTCTGTCCCTTCGGGTTATTCCCAACATAGCCCGTTCTGTCGCTCTTTGTGTTACACTTAGCTGTTCCATGGTCTTTCTTGTTATGGCCATTGTTTCTAACCCATATGTAGTTACAGGTAGTATACGACTATCGTATACCTTGCGTTTCAGGTTCATGGGTATGTCCTTGTCCCGTAGTATATAGCTCAATTTTCCGAAAGCTGCCCATGTTAGGTGGATTCTTCGTTTGATTTCAGCTTTTTGATTATCTTTACCTATCTTTATAGTATGACCAAGGTATACGTAGTTGTTGACTGTTGCTAGCGTTACGTTGTCCACTATTATGTTACTTGGTTCATTGCTCATTATTTTGGTTTTATTTAAATTCATTCTGATACCCACTTTCTGTGATTGATGGTTTAGCTCTTTTATCATAATGTCGAGTTCTTCTGTGTTAGTACTAATCAAGACTATATCGTCAGCAAATCTCAGATGATTTAGATGAACGCCATCGATTTTTAAACCTTTTTCTTTCCAGTTTAGTTGCTTGAATACGTTTTCCAGCGCCAGCGTGAACAGTTTAGGAGACATCGCGTCTCCCTGCCGGACGCCTTTTTCGAGCCGTATCTTCTCAGTTGTTAGGTTATCGTCTATTTTGATGTGGAAGGTGGCTTCTTCGTAGATATTTTTAATCAGAGAGATGTACTTTGAGTCCACTCTAGCGTCTTCCAGTGCAGCAAAGAGTGCCCAAGTTTCTATGCTGTCGAAGGCCTTATGATAATCTACGAATGCTAGATGTATTGGAATATTGTACTCCGTTGTCTTTTCTATCAACGTTCTAATCGTTTGCAAGTGATCTATGGTGCCAAAATCCCTGCAAAAGCCCGCCTGTTCAACCGGTTGATAAGAACCTTAATTGGGTTATTTTAATGGCATCTAGCTCGGGAAGTTAATTCTGTTTTGTGTGGAATGCTTCGGTGGTGCTAATGCAGACCCAGTGAAGATTATTTTGGTAATTTCCCAAGCCCAAACTTAGTTTGGATTTCGTTTTGGCAAGCACATGTTTCCTTTTTGGCGAAACGGAGCCGAAAACACGGTAAAGGTACGTTATCTTGATGAATATTTGGCTAGATTCTATGGTTTGATGCTCTTTTAGCTCCATTTTTGCGGTGCCCATTTGTACGGTTTCCTCTTTGCTGGGCGACCTCCTTATGATTGGTGACGTTCCTTTTAGTTTGTTGGTGTTCCCTTCTGGCAAAGACGGCCCCCAGCTGTCGCTTTGAGCTCGGCGAGCGCGAACCCCTCGCCTACAATGGAGAGCGAAGGTAGAGGCTCCGGCGTAACCTCCTTCAGCGATACGTTACCTGCAGGTCGATAGCTCTGCCCAAACCTCGGCCGAGCTGGCCGCCCTGTTGTCCATCGGACCCGCTTTCTACGCTTGCTGCAGCCTGGAGTACCATAGCAAAGTCGGTTGCTTTGTGTTCTAGTTTCGACCACTCGAACTTTGGGGTTCCGTTTTAATGTGTTCCTGTGATCGTGCTACGATGTAATCAGTATTTATAAGATTTTTCTTATTATGTATTTTAAGCGTGTTCATCACCCATTTAAAATAACTGATATAATTTTATTGCACCACACTTGCCTTGTAAAGAATCTATTGAGGTAGGTCATTCTAATTAACTTTTTAGGTTAAAAGTCATTCGGACGGTTGTGCCTCACGCCCCGTTTAAATGTTAACATTATCGAATTTTGTACGGCATCTGCACGATAAACTTTAATCCGTTCTCGAACGTCACTTAACGTTGGTGACATGTCTTTAGATTAAATCCAGCTTCAAGATAGGCCGGCATTTGCAAGTAATTACGTGCATTATTAGCTGCGACACTTTAATAAAGTTTTGAAAACTTACTTTAGTCAGTATCGGTTCGTAAAGCGCTATATTAGGAGACAAGATCTTGGATTCGGTGTGGGCGTTATTGCATATTAAATCTATCATTAAGATTGCTCTTGCATAGTGGGAATTTGGTCGAATTCAACTAATCAATCCAAATTTCAATCTGTAATATTGAGATGGTCGGTCCCTATAATATAAGAATAAGTCAAAATCCTTCACTTCTTGACCTGATACTTACTTCAGATCCTAATCTTTTTTCTGAAATACGTTACTTTCCTCCAGTAGGATCGTTTGACCATATTAGCATAATTGCTACAGTACAATTAGTTCACCACACTTACGATCCGAACATCACTAATATTTTTAAAGCCGATTTTGACGCAGTAAATGATGAGCTCATCAAGAAAGACTGGTCTATATTAAATGCCCCTAACCTTAATGTTGAATTTTCATGGACTTTTTTCTGTAATGCTGTTCAAGATGCTGTAACCATACACTCTCCGCTACGAAATACTCAACAACCTTGGATAACCAATGCCCTTGTAGATAAAGTGAAAATTAATCACTCGCTCTGGCAGAGATACTCTCGTTCAAAATCTGATGATGATCTTGAGGTTTTTAGAGTATACTCAAGAACTTTGACTACTGAGTTACGAACAGCTAGGTCGAATTTTGAGGCGCAGCTAATTAACGCTGGTGAGAAACCGTTCTATAGTTACATCAGAAAAAAGTTGAAATCCAAAGTAACTACATCACTACTAAAAAAACCTGATGGAACGTTATGCAGCAACAATGAAGAGACCAGCAACCTGTTTGCACGTTACTTTGCATCCACATTTACAACGTCAACTAACCAAGCTCTCCCATATATGGATCCTGCTACTCGTGTTGGTGATAGCTTAACTACCATAAACATATGCGAAGATAGAGTTCTCAAAATCCTGAAAAATTTACCGGAAAATTGTGCCCCAGGCCCTGATGGTCTTCATTCCATTGCCTTAAAACGAACGGCAGAAGTAATATCTCCTTATCTTGTACCAATCCTTAAACGATCTCTTGAAGTAGGCGATATTCCAGAGGTCTGGAAAAGTGCGGTAATCACACCGATCTTTAAAAAAGGGGATAAGTTGAGTGTTAATAATTATCGACCGATTAGCCTTACCTCTACCGTATGCAAAGTAATGGAAAAACTCATAGTCGCTGAATTACTACCATTTCTACTAGAGTATAACATCGTTCCACCTGAACAGCACGGATTCTTACCAGGACGCTCCGTCACAACTAATTTACTAACGGCCACAAATTTGTGGAGTCGTGCGTTAGATCTAGGGGTGCCTTTAGATGTTGTCTATATTGATTTCTGCCGTGCTTTTGATAAAGTGCACATACAGTACCTTTTGCACAAAATGGAACATGTTGGTATTCGAGGCAAACTCCTAAAATGGATTAGTGCGTTCCTGCTACATAGATCTTTTCGTGTCAGAGTGGGGGAGTCATTCTCCAATTACGAAGATTGTATAAGCGGGGTTCCACAAGGATCCGTATTGGGCCCTATTCTATTTATTATATTTATATCGGATCTTCGTAAACTTATTAAATCGAACTGCCTCTTTTATGCGGACGATCTAAAACTGTTTAACAACCCGCTTCTCCATTACGACACTATAAAGGAGGACCTCTCAAGAATACAACAATAGTGTGACATCTGGTTGTTACCCATCAACACCTCCAAGAGTAGCGTTCTACATATTGGATATAACAACCCTAAATATTCCTATGAAGTTATTGGTGAAGACCTAGTAGCAGTGGACCAACAAAGTGACTTAGGTGTAATAATTGCAAGTGACTTATCTTGGTCTCCTCAAGTTTTAAGTGCGGTTAAAAGGCAAATAAGATGTTATTTCTCATATCCAAAGCTTTTCACTCGATCTCTGTTCCCATACTACTCAAACTTTACACTACCTATATTCGTCCACATCTTGAATTTAGTATATCAGTGTGGTCTCCGTGGCTACGAAGAGATATCCAACTTCTTGAATCAGTTCAACGTCGATCCACTCGTCTTTCACCACAGCTAAAGAGACTTTCTTATGAAGATCGACGGAACGCCTTAAATCTAACGACCCTTGAAGATCGACGTAAACGTGGTGATCTCATTTTAACATACCGTATGATAGTGGGTGATTTGTCTCATATTTTACCAAGTTTTTATGATCTGAACAGAGATCCTCGTCTTCGTGGCCACGTATATAAATTACAACGTGAAAAATGTCATCGGTGTGTCAGAGAATTCTTCCTAACAAATCGAGTGTTTGCGCAGTGGAATTCCTTGAATAATTCAGTTGTATCGGCTACATCAATTAATAATTTTAAAAACCGTTTGGACAGTGTTGTATATGTAGTAAATCCGTAAATTTGTTTTCTTATATGTATTACCCTCTTTCGTGTGCACGTTATGTAAAATATATTAATTTAATGTTTATCCATAGTAATTAAGTTTCCTCATGTAATTTTGAGCATCACGAGCCTTTGGCTTTTGCTCTTATTAGTTGTTAAATAATAATAATAATAATAATAATAATAATTTGGTGTTTATAATATGTTAATAATTTAATAAGGGATTCATTCATTATTCATTAGCCATTTTCAGTCCAATTACGGATGTAGGCCTCCCCTAGTTCCCTCCACCTTGTTCTGTCTTGGGCAATTCGTTTCCATGCTAGGCCGGCGTGTCGCCTCAGGTCGTCTACCCATCGCATCTGTGGTCTTCCTCGTGTTCCCTTTCCTAACCATGGCCGCCAGTCTAAGACACGTCTGTTCCACCTATCATCTGTTTGACGAGCGTTGTGTCCTGCAAAATGCCATTTGAGTCGAGCTGTTATTTCTCTTACATCTGTAAGTTTTGTCGTTTGCCGTATCCACGAATTTCGTTTTTTGTCTTTAAGTGTTATGTTTAACATTTGGCGTTCCATGGCTCGTTGGGTCTTTATTAATTTATCTATATTTCTCCTTGTGAGGGTCCAGGTCTGTGCTCCATAAGTTAAAACGGGTAGTACATAAGGGATACCACCCAAAATATATTTTTGTATTCGTATTATCAAATCTCAGGTTGATTAAAAGCTACTTGTAAATTGATAGCTAAAATGAATAGTTGTATGCCCCTTATAATATCTTATTTATTTGCAACTAATCAAATAAAAACGCTAGCTCAAAATGTTGGTAAAGCACAGACTCATCACTCGGTTAGGTTCCCCTTTGAATGCATTATTTAATTTCTCAAAGTACGTATCTGTTCTCCGCATTAGCTCAAACGCGCAATTGAAAATATGAAATTAGCTTAAATGTTAACCAAGATGGTTGCCGTTTACAAGTTGCGTTTAATTGAATGATAAATACTGGCATTAATTTGTCTTCTGTTTTAGCACTTGCGGGAACGCTATTTCAACTGTTTTAGGAAGGTGTCCTTTGACTCGCATAACCTCACAATCGGATTCTATTTGCTATTTGAACAACAATTATTCCTCTGGAGCCGTAGGAATTACTTGAATATTGCTCGGTACTATCGCCTTTATGCTGCACGTAGCTTTCCAAGGTCTAACAGCGTTTATTTTAGTGAATTTGAGTACCTGGTTTTGGTCCGATTGCCTGGCTCTCAGGAAACGACGCCGTTGCTGTGGGGAAGTTGCTGTAGGCCTCCTGGTGATGAGATCTCTGGAATGCGGGCTAACGGAGCTGCTCGTTGCCCTGGGATGCTGACCTGGTCGCCCCAATGCACGCAGACTTCGAAACTTCAGTTGAATCGTAGCCGATTTGGTATCGGAAGGCACCTCTTGTAGACTTCGAATTTTTGGTGATGGATTTTTATGCAAATATTACCACACGTACTCTGAATTGCACTGATTAAAACGACGTACTTTTTATAATAAAATATTAACATTTATTGCACAAAATTCAATTTTAAAGGAGAGCACATTTACCACATCAATCAGCATTAATTAATTCATTTGTCAACCTCCATTAATTTTTTTATAAACAAAAGCTAGTTACTTTCAAATAAATTGCGGATATTAACAAGGTTCAAAACATTAACTTTTAACAATAATTCTACTTAAAATTATGATTTTGTACACTAATACTATATCTAAAATAATTATTTACATTTATATTAATTTAGCGTGTCCATTTTTCACTGCGTCTTTTTAATTAGCGTTTTAAAAGTTCACATGTCACTGCACTGACTAAAGTATTTAATTCGAGCATATCCTGCACTGGGTTTCATTTGAATTTTCTGTTTGATTTTTGTTCACAATTTTAAATTCATATGTGTTTTCTTTTCTGCAAATCCTATAATCCTTGCCTTTGATTCTTGCGGTTTCTTTCAAATGCTTTAATGCCTTCTTCCTTATATGCCCGTTGCATGTTCTTAAGCTTATTTATGCTTCAATCACCTTTCTTATAAAACCCTGACTGGATTTCACTATTAAAATATGCCTGAGTTCTACGCTTCATTCACTTGTGTTCGCCATCCATCTTGTAATTATTAAATTTTCATCCGGCTTGGCCTATACATTTAGCACAAACCTAATTAACTAACCGAACTTACATCCAATTTGGCTCCCTATGCGAAATGAGCTTTGCTTACTGCGTTTATTAATTATTATTCTGCAATTACTGGCATCTCATTACAACTATATTCATTTTTTGGCAAATTGAAATTTTAGCTTTGCAGTTATATAAGATATCTCACTCTGAGCTTTCATGAAATGTTCATTAATTTGGAAATGCTAACAGAGTTGATCTATAGGGCTTAAAACCATAGCAATATATGTGTCATACCCAGGAAGCTATCGACCGCCTTCTTTTAGTAGTGCATTTGGCCATGTTAAATATCAATTTGTAATTCTCTTACACATTTTCACTTACAATAATTTACGTAGACCTATTTAACTGAAATTACGCCTGCATGTCAAGTACGCTCTGGTGATTATTTAAATGTATGTGCCAATATTTTGGTGAGGCTAATTAATTATGGTGAGGTAATCTCCCTATTGAGATATTGTTCTGATTTACTGTGATATAAATTTGTGATATGCTGGTTTGCTTTGCCGTACGATATTTTTGTCTGCATTTTAACTGTGTTTGTATTTTGTATTATGGTGAGGTAATCTCCCTATTGAGATATTGTGCTGATATACTGTGATATAAATTTGTGATATGCTACTTGGTTTGCCGTATGATATTTTTGTGTGTATTTTAACTGTGTTTGTATTTTTGTTTGCTGCAATTATACTGCCTTGACATCTTTGCCTGCGTATCTGATTTGTGCCTTTGCCGTTACCCTTTTATTTTCAGGTTTGGTTAGTAGCGCCTTCTGTAGTGTACCTTTTGTTTAGCAAAGTGCTGGGTTACTTGCTACTTGGCGCCCATATTTTTATTTTACAGCTGAAGCTTTTAAGTCTTTCGTTTTACCCACGACCAGCTCCGGCTGAGTAGTCGGTTGCCTTTGCTTACTTCTTTTACAGCCTCCGTAACGGTAACAAAATTCACGAAACCAGTAACTAACCGTAGAAATCAAGAACTATGGACGCCAAAAGCTGTTACTAAACTTTGGTAACTTTGATCATACGTCACATTTCATATATAATTCGTCGAAAATCTTTGCCCGATAAGCATTTCACGGCACTTTCATAATATTTACTGGACAACAAATAACTAAAAGTCAGAAATCTGTCACTCTAAACGCATTAGCTACTACCGCCCAAAGTTGCAAATGAAAACTGCCAAAAGAACGAGCTTTCAATATATGCAAATGTTTTTATTTGTATTGGCATCCATGACCTGCTACTAACAATTAACAGAACGGCCCTCGTATTCAATGTATTTCCAATTAAAATCGTTTTAAGATCTATAATACTGTTGACATACATAATCAAATACATAGAAGTCTTAATAGCTATTAGTGCGATTTTTTAAAGGAAGCTTTGTTGTTCATCATCCCAAACCACTTTCTCCAATAAACGTGTACACTATCCTCATCACCTATGCAATTTTTTAAACTTTTGAATGTTGCTTTGAACACAGAAGGCTGGTGTTCTACTTCCATATACATTTGATTAAGATGCTAGGAGATGCGCTTCGAAAAGTTTTACAATAGCTAAGATTTAAATTAAAGCAAATGCAAACAGGAAAGATAAAAATATGTCTTTGTTATAGTTATCTATTTTAACAAAGCAGCTGGAGCTTTGAGAAGATTGGCAGGATTGAAATGTTTTCCACCAAAGCATCAGACCAATGAAACTGGAAAATAACCAAACACGGGGTTTTCTGTTATAAAATATATTAACTGGTATTTTAGCTTACCACATAGGCGGCCTTATGCTAACTAAAATAGTTGTTGCATTTTTTAAAGTGAATTGTAAATTAAAAAAATACTGAAGAAAATGTGGAAAACATGCGTTCCGTCGTTTCGTTGCTTTTGTTTCATGCCGTTAGATGGCACTGAAAAAGTGAAGCAGACAGGAACAACATCTTGTAGCAAAGTTCGTGCCATTTACGTTAGATAACACTGAAAAATGGCACACGCAGGCTGGCAGGTTTACGTTTATATATAAGTTTATGATCTGTCCTAATGTAACCTGAAAGCTTTGACACCTGGCTTTCTACCACAAGCTACACGATATTGTTGTATTATCTGTTGGGTACTGTAATGGCAAGCTTTCACTTTATATCACCGCTGGAGTAAATATTGTAGCGCTAGCTCCTGCAGAAAATTTTATTGATACATTAAAAGTATTTAAATTTGTACATCGCCTTATCGAGCGTTACATCTAGACGGCATTTAGTGTTCTGATAACGCAAAGACTTTCGCTATGCGCGTAGTCGCTGTGAATGAACGACAGCGTCGTTTCCCTCTCCAGTGAAAGCTAGGACAAGTACCCCGATAACGCGGTAGAAAAGGTATAAGAGAAGATTGCACTGCCAGTTCGAGGAACTTGAGATTTTCCCCCCCTAAGGGTCCTCCAGCGGTTTTGTTGAAAATGTTTCACAAAACCAAACTGTTATAAAATGCACTAATTACACTTTGTTATATATCAAACGTTTCGTATTTTAACAAGGAAAATCGCTAGCATTTTTTATTTAAAAAAAACGTAGTAATAAGAAATTTATTTTAAAAAAACAGATAAAATATACACTTCTGATACTCTCTGCGAATTGTACAAGTTTAATTCGTATCCGATTTCAAAAAACTACATGCCGTTAGAAGCACAACAGAATGAGTTACCACGCTTGCATAAAAGATTTGGTTTAAATTATGTTTTAAAGATAGTAAAAGCAATAATCTAATTGAGTCCGTGGCTATTGAACCATACGAGTAACGCTAATATTTTTTAAAGAAATGGTGACCTACTATGCCACTAATGTTGTAGACCATATCTGGTTCATTTAAACATTAAGTAAAGGCAATAATATTCACGTTTGTAATTACAAAATGTTCCTAAATCGGGCCCAGTAGTTCATAGTTTTTCCGCCGCCATAAGTCGGCGCTGTTGATATTACGAACGCTTACGGCCGGCATGGGAAGATTACAATAATCCTATTATAAGGGTGCATAGAAATTCAAGAAACCAGTCAACCGAAAATTACAAAGAGAATATTACATTTTTAGACTTTTACCACTTTTACATGCTTTTACGATGTCTAATTATTTATAATTAAATAGCATATCGTATTTTTATTCATAACACTCTTTCAGATCTCAGGATTGTTTAACGCTCAAAATCTTAGTTATTTCAGATGTGTATTATTAATCAATTACATATAATACAGTAGGTACCTGATCAAATCAAATAAAAGAAAAAGTCAAATGTAATAATATATTTACAAGATTTTTACATAACATGTATTTTATTTTAAATCTAGATATACCTCCCGTAAAGGCAAATTTCTTAGACGCCGTGAATCTATAAGTTCTGGAAGTAAAGAATTCATATAAAAATCATCTAATTTAAATGCCATGTTTTCCCACAATTTCTTATCCCTACGAATTTCTTCGATGCAGACTCCTTTGGGGGTTCAAACAACGAAGTAACAAACTTCCTTATTTGCTATTTGCAGTTGCCCTTGTACTTGATACATATATTTATGTTTTGAGTTTAATTTTAGAGAGTCCCCTTGTATCATACAAAATTTATTTTTTTTCTCCAAAACTCCTTCTTGTGGCATTACAAGACGCTGGACATTTGATTTCCAGAATTGCATAGCCGATTTCTGTAACACGATCTGGACTTGCAGCTAAATATGGCTTTGCGCTATCGATGCAAAGCCCTATAATTTTTGTTTTGATGTCGTAAACGGTCTCAAATGCGTCGATTGCGTTTTCTTAATTTTCTTGGCCGTACACTGTAAATTCATTACCTAAAAATTTTTAGTATAATAACGCTTCTACTGTTTTAGCAGTTGATGTTGTGGAGCGCATACAACAAATTCTTCCAAAATTTGATGCATAAGACGAAGTTTTCTTTCTCGCTTCCATAATTCTGAAAGAGCTTGTTCTCGAGTATTTATTTCCAGTTGTTTTGCGTCCGTTGTAGATATTTGCTCCAAAAATTGATTTTTTTGGATGTCAAATGCCTCTTTGTTTATATCTGGGTAGTCATCAATACTTATGCCGTAGTTGAGATCAGGGCCCGCAACTTCATGTCGTCTTTTCTTAAAAACTGCAAAGTTACAAAAATACTGAAATTCTTCCATCCATTGTTAATTCTTAGAAATCGAGTACACCAAAAAATTGTGATGCACTGACTCGAAATTAATACAAAACCAAGAACCGAAATAATGGTAGGTAACTCACCTCTTCTGTTACTATTGCACAATCGTTTCCTTTTCATCCTTTGGCAATAAGTTTTTGTGTATTTTCCGGCTCCGAATTTATTAATTCTATTTTGGAGTACTTCATGGTAATTTCCGTCGGTATTAAACGATAAAGCAGCTCCAGTGCAGCGGGTTCCATAAGAACCTTTTAAGGAAAAATTAATGCGCTTACCCCCTATAAATTTTGCCACGATAGAATTATAAGATTCCGCAGGGTTATTGTCCTATTGGAGTCTACCAAGAGTTGTCTGCTATTGTCCTTGTTCTTTTCATCGCCTCTTCGTAAATATTACAATTTTTCAAAAATGGTATTTGATTTTCCTAAATAAAGGTAAAACGTAAGCAACAAAAATATTAAATAAGCTTCTTCGTATATATACCTCTCCAGATTCCATTTTTGCTTGCCTCTTTTCTACACTACAAATGTAATCCCGACATTTTTCGTGGTCACCAAACACATGGTGTGGTCCATTTAAAAGATCTTGTTTCAAAAATATAATTTTTGTCTTAAAGTCTTCTTGACTTTTGGACCACCAACTGACTGCTCCAGTCACTGCCAACCGATAGGTAGCAATAAATGATATTTCAACTTATAAAACTAAATTAATCTTTTTATTGAAATAAGTAGTAACGTAAAATGAATGTAACATGTGGATAACAATTCAAATAATATTCTAGAAATCAACTTACCGGATTTTCCACATCCTTTTGACCAATAGCCGTTTACTTTTCTTCGCTCTGCTAGGTTTTCGTTCCTTATGTGTAAAATTTTGTCCCATTTCAATGTTTGTTAGCTCAGTAAGCACAATCACATAAACAGTAACACTGTAAACAGGCTCTTTTCACAATAAATTACTCGTGTTGAAACCAAGAGATTTTCAACAACACTGAGAAAGTTTAAGGTTTATCTTTGCTTTTATTTAGTCGTTGCTCATTCATTAATTACCTGCAATAGGTAATTATTACGATTCAGCATTCCGCATTAGTCGAAATATTTAAATGGATCCGTTGCCTAACTCAAATCATTAGCAAGTACTTGTAGAAATTACTGTACCTCGAATAATATATCATTGCAATCAACCCAAAAATACTTATTTTGTTAATGACCATTTTATAGTCGTTTAATGAAATCCCAATAATGTGTTGTATATAACAGAAATAACTATCTACGGTCGTTCCTTTTAGTCAATGAAGCAGATAAGAGAATATTACAAATGTAATGCAGAAGCGTGGTGAGTTAAATATTTAAGCCTTTAATCTTTTGAAATGAAAAATACCAGCCGTTCGGTTGTTATCTACTGCATAATGGGTTGTATAACTTTAAATTTCTAGTTTTACTGTAGTTTTACATAGCGCTGGAGGACCCTTAAGGCTCATAAGGACAGGGGGTAGGCAACACATTTTACAAGAATACATTATTTGAAATGTAATAAACTTGTAATGTTAATTCTGCCTGTCTGAATCAACTTGGAAGATGCCTGGCTACATTAATATGAATCTTAACTATATTACTTGCGGTTTACCAATATGTTGTGCTTATATACAATTTTGATCAGGTAGAAATTAATAAAATGTGATTTTTCAACTGACTAAATATTAACTACAAGAGTGGCACTTTTTAAAAAATGGTGATGTACAAGGGTGTATAAACACAATTAATACCAAAATCAATATTGACAATATACTTTGACATTCATTTAAACCCGGAATCATTCAAAAACCGTATCTAAATCTAACAAAATTACTAAACACAGTACCAAAATGCCCCTTTGTGCTCTGCTCAGGTAGACGGATTTTTAGCCTAGGGCGTTCTGAGCTAAACGAGCAGATTAGAAATCCGCGAAACGCAACAGATTACACCTGCTTGGCTTTCGTTGTTCATTTCAAATGCTGATTGGATATGTCATAAATCCCCCGAAATTGATGAATAAACATGGTAGAGTAAAGACAAAAAAATATCGCTGTGTAAACATCGATTATAATATAAACACACTGCAAGCAAAGACTATCTAATATTAGATAGTCTTTGCTGCAAGCACAGTATCACCACCGAATGCGCTACGATAATAGCAAATACGGAATTGCCATAACTAAAGTACAAGTAGGTACCTATTTAAAGATTTGGAGAAAAGGTAAAGATATTTGTATTACTTGGCTTCTTGATCAGCTGACTAATGATGTTATTACTTTTATTCACAATCAAATCATTAGCCCTTACATGTCATTTCCGTTAGCGCACCTAGATTCTATTTAAAGAAAATGACTTTCGAATTCATAATGTAAGGTATTCCAAGAAATCTGTTGCAGAATTGATATTCTAGTAATCCATTACTTTCTATAATTTTTTTCTCAAAAAAAAATTAACTAAACTTCACTTCAAATGCTTTTACGATAAAGAAAGTATTGGATTCACCCTAAAAATTCGAAATTGAGTTTTCAACAGATATTCACGTTTTAGAATCCCTTGAACTCAAAAAACATGTTTTTGTTCATTGGAATCATTGGTCTGTCTGTCTGTCTGTGTGTCTGTCTATCTGTCAGTCTGTCTGTGAACAGAATATCTCAAAAACAAAAAGAGGTATGGCGTTGAAACTTCATATATAAGTTTTATGTACTATGTAGATGAGAGAGCAAGCTTTTGAATAAAAACGCATAACCGGAAGCAGGTGTTTACTCTTGTGATTTTTCAGTTTTTTCGATTTTTTCAAAAACAGATCTAAAGATTTTTTCAAACTTTACGTTTTTATTACATTTTAATGTGTATTGATGTAAGATAGGTAATTTTCCAGTTGAATACTTCTAAAATGGGTTTATTTTGATTTCTTTTTCAATTTTTTTTTATTAACTCGTATTTTAAATAGAACACCCGGTATATTATTACATTTTTGATATCAGCTTAAAATTTTAGAGAAAATTTGTCTCTTCAACTAACGCTCTATTTTCTACCGTTTTTGTAGAATTTGTAATTTTTGAATATTTTTTACAAATGCTTAAAAATTAAAAATAAAATTTTTGGCTAATTATAAGATCACTGTAAAAGGAAGTTGTGTGAGTGTATCACACCACATCTTTATATACTGTATTAAATTAAAAATCGCACCTATTTTGTTTTAATCACAAAGAATTAATGGTTATAATTATACTATAATGACGTGACGTAACAAAATCGAAACTACATTTTTTTGTCGCAATCACTAACACACCGTTTAACATTAGTCAGTTGGATTAGAAACGGCTTTTATAACACTGCTATGAAAAGTAATTACCTTTGTCGTACGAAATGGCATTAGGTACTTATTTGTCAAACTGAAGTACCTATAAGAATATCAAATCAATTCAAAGATTAAATAAATCTGGAAGAAAGAGCTTTACCGAGTTCATCTATCCCAATCTATTCCATAAAATCTGTGGTCTCTTTTTTTGTATGTATCTTTGTTCGCTACTCTTCCGAAGATACTGGACCGATTAAATTGTATGATAGCTTAAAATTTTGCTAATTTTTAGACTTGATCGTATGCCGGTTTTTATGAACAACCATTTTAGGTCGAAATATTTCGATAAATTGTATTTATCGTCCCATTTGGCTCAAAAACAGAATATATGTTAGTTACGTGGAAAGAAATATTTTAACAAAAAATTACCTAGTAGGTGGAGCTGGAGTCGAGATATTTATAGAGATCCTGTATATACACCATACAGGGTGGTCCACTTTTTTGTAGCAGGACTTTAATAGTAGGCAGAAAAACTTATTTCAAAGCGAAAATGTCATATGAACTTAGGCTCTGAAACTCTTCGTTTTAAAGATACAGGGCGTTCAAATTTTCGAAAAAATATAATTTTTTATTTACAGTATCCCAACCAGCTGATATAATTAAACTAAATTTGGTGTGCAACTCTATCCTAAATGGTACTACATTCCGTGACAATATCAAGACCCTCGATTTACCAGTGGCGGAGATGTGGAGTTTCACGACCAATAAATTTAAAAGTTCACTAGTACGTCCCTGTTGAAAATCGAAATTGTTTTTTAAAGCGTTTAATTTTCTACAAAAATGTCTTCACAAGGTTCATATTTCGAACATCTTCTTTCAATTAGTATTTTACAGTAGCTATGAATAATTAAAATTAATAATTTAATTTACATTACATGCTTCGTTAACAAAGGTACTCCTTATTAACATTTGAACGATTTAGAATAAAAATAAATGTTTCCCATATTTGAAAACCTGTTTTCAATGTCCAGTAATAAGTAATAAGGAATGTAACTTATTTAATTAGAATATTCTACCCCAAAACTAGTTCGAGTTTATTTTCAATAAAAACATGAATTTGACCAAACTATTGAAGATTGCTACGTAACCGTGGGAGATATCGAGAAATGTGAAGAGACATATTTTGTAGAGAATTAAACGCTTTTTTTGAAAAAAGAAACAATTTCGATTTTTAACAGGATCGCACTAGTGAATTTTTAAATTTATTGGTGGCGAAATCCCACATCTCCGCCACTGATCGATCAAAGGCCTTGATATTGTCACGGAATGTAGTAGCGTTTAGGATAGAGTTGCACACCAAATTTAGTTTAATTATCTCAGCTGGTTGGAATACTGTAAATAAAAAATGGTATTTTTTCGAAAACTTTAACGCCCTGTATCTTTAAAACGAAGAGTTTCAGGGCTTATGTTCATATGAAATTTTCGCCTTGAAATAAGTTTTTCTGCCTACTATCAAAGTCCTGCTACAAAAAAGTGGACCACCCTGTAGTTTACTAAGAGTTGGGCAAACAGTCTGATTTGGCATACATTTTTGATCCAAATTAGATATTTGACATATGTTGAACAAAGAGGTTATGGGAACCAACCTTGCTAACTTTCCTTTGATGGGAGAGTTTTCAGAGTATTGATCATTCTTAGGATCTCTAGAACCGACTATTAGAAATATACGGCCAATTCAGTTAATATTTAGATTTGCATGTGTGAATCTATCGACCGTAACATGTTACAAAATATGTTAAAAAAGGCACTTTTATGGCACGTGCCTTGCAAAAAGTGATCCAAACCAATAAAAATGTATCCCGTTGTTTGCCCAACTCTTAGTAACCTATATACAGGGACTCTAGATAATGGCCTAATTTGGCTCATATTCAGAAGATGTATGTACAAAAACAGATTATTTTTGGGCAGCACAACGTTTGCCGGGTCAGCTAGTCCATTATAGATAACTATATTCTAATTTCCCCAACGTTCAACTGGAAAATGTAATGTCTGTCATGGTATCACATGATAATTTTTTTATTGCTGCTGATTCTTGATATATTGGTATTATCAACGCCAGGTATAATTTTATTAAAAATTTTGCAATTCAAACACCATGCATCTGAATATAAACATGTACATGTTGAAATCGGACAATAAAGAATAATGAAAAACGGTAGGGACAGTACATAATTAATCGATGAATCAGACAATATTATTGTGAGCCAACAACTAATTTATTAAAATTGATTTACTTGATTAATCATTTTATAAATTATTATCGATTGTTACGGCATTTTAGTACATGTAAAATGAATTCAACTTGGTTACTATTAGGCCAAAAGATAATTTTTTTATTATCATGCAGTCCCAATGATCGTAGGTACCTACAAACAATTCAGAAACTGTATTTTATTTTATTAGTTGATTTGATTTATTCCAATAAATAATACACAGAAATAATACGTAGAAAAAAAGTACAAGACAGACAAAACCATATTATAATTAAACAACAATAGTTAACATTTTTGAGTGTTTCAAAATATGAATTGGGTAATATATTCATATATTGGTATTGCGTTTAGCTATGGAGAATGTATATTGTATAGGTACGTAAAAATTCACGACACTGCCTGCCAATTGCTAGAAAAACTATTTTTGAAACATTCCGTTGATCGGCAAACTAATCCTTTTCCAAGAAAGGTCATTACCGCTTAGGAATGCAGGTAGTCTAAATGAAACCGCAGATACCAGCAAGCGTAAGGATGGTTGCTTATTTAAAGTCAAGTAGGAGTAATCACAAGTTCAACTCGCTCTCCTTATGGGCCTTAAGTCCCTGCACTTTCCGGATCCCAAATTCTTTCCTACCTGGGTCCTCCGATCTTGCAAGCTGAACTGTCTAACAGAGCAGACCTCCAACCCTTACCAGTCCAGGCTTTATAGGAAATGGCAAGCTGAACTGTTAGCCCTGAATCCAAAACTTTCCGTGCCTATAAAAGCAAAGCAGCTAGAATTTGATTTTACCTTGGTTCTTGGGAAATCGAATCCTTGAGGCTAAAACCCTCGTTTGGATGTTGAACTGTCTGGCAGGGTTAACCGCTTAAAGCAATTCCCGACCGCGCAATCCTTAAGCGCAAATACCGGCGCCTAGAAACATTTCACTGAGATGCTTTAACCCGCTTATTAATATCTATTAAATACCTGTAATAATTCACATAAGAACCTGCAAATACTTGGTGGTACCGCTACAGCAGCAGGAGAAATGGCCCGCAACATATCAGCATCTTCGCGGGCGGTGCCCTCGGCCGCCAGCAGCAAAAATTGCAGACCGCTCTCGGACTAATCACGAACGTAAAATTACACCATTGCGTTATTCTGAGAGCCCCGAATTTGCATCATAAGGCACCGCTATAATAGTACGTCGGGTACACCAAAAAAACTGCACTTTTTGATTGGAACATGCCACTTTCTGTGGTCATAGCTGATACCAAAATGTAACTTTCCAGATAGGGAGCCACTTGAAAATCCGTGTAGAATACCAAAATGGCGGCCATTAAAGATGGCGCCGTATTAGTCACTACATTTTTTTGTATCTCAGCTCCTAATGGCCCGATTTCGATTGCTTTTTTTTGAAGTTCTTATAAATAGGAAACTTTTTTGTTCTTATAAATTTATCTCTTTTTTTTAAATTTATTTGCCAGTTCAACAAAATTATTTCTTATACATAGCATTGATGTGAATTATATATGCATAGTATTTACAATATTTACATGATACAAACTAGCGTACCAGCTGGTCCAACAGTGGGAAAGGGCTTTATTTGGCTTTTGCCTAGTTAATCTTCATCATCTGTTGCAAGATATAGGTCCTACGGAAGTTTACGTTTAAGCCGATGATGTATATTCTTTTGCCCTAAACTATAGTGACGAAAGCCTTCGCATGTATGTAAGTTTTGGAGAAATCGTTTGGTTGTTTTCTTCAGGTATTCTTGAATTGTTAGCATTTGCAGCTCATAGTGAATCTGTGTATTACGTACGTACCAAGGAGCATTTACTGCAATTCTGAGTACTTTATTTTAAAGCGATTGTATTTTATTTATGTTGGTTTTTGAGGTGTTGCTCCAGACGACACTAGCGTACATAATCAGAGGACGTATTAGTGACTTGTACATAAGCAAGCAGCATTCAGTCTTCAGATGAGAGTTTCGATTTATTAATGGGTACAGTTTCGATAGTCTTGAGTAGGATAGATTGAGTTTTTTATTAATATGGAGTCTCCATGTCAGTCGTGTATTTTACATCTTCGCTGGTAGGGTTCCACTCAACACGTACCCCGTTTACAGTTATATTTGCAGGGTTTTCGATTTTTCTCAGAGTAAAGATTTTCGCTTCGCATTTGGTGGGATTAAGTGATATGTTCCACTTGTTAAGCCACGTGCTAACTTCGTCGATTGCTAACTGTAGCTGTTTTATTGAGCTGTCAAGATTGTAATTCTGAACGATTATCACAGTGTCATCAGCGTACATGGCCAAGTTTTCACGGGTTAACGGAATATCACTCACAAAGACGTTAAAGAGTATTGGACCTAGTACGCTACCTTCCGGTACGCCAGCCCTGATAGGTTTTCTATCCGATATTGTTGCATTGACTCGGATCGCAAAGCTTCTCTCATCTAGGAATGAGTATATAGTCGCTTTTAAATAGCTTGGAATAGGTAGTTGGAGAATTTGTATTTGAGACCTTCCAGCCAAACCTTATCAAAGGCTTTGGCTATATCTAGAAATACTGCAGTAGTATAATTTTTAGTTTCATACCCAGCCTCTATGATTTCCACAATTCGCTGCAACTAACGACAAGTGGAATGGTTAGTTTTCAATCCAAACTGAAAAGGTGAAAGAACGTTTGCTGCTTCTATGTGCTCGTTTAACCTACTGTAAATTATTCTCTCAAACATTTTTGCCAAGGTGTTTAAGAGGCTAATAGGTCGATAGCTATCAACTTTCTTCTTATCTTTGCCAGGTTTGGGGAAGACAACCACTATTGCATGTTTCCGTGATTTTGGAAAATATCCAACTAGCAAAGAAGCGTTGTATAATGTGGCCAAGAAAGTGAGTAGTTTTTTGGTAAGTTGCTTCAAGATTACATTTGTGATAAGATCACATCCAGGTGATTTATATTTTGGTAAACCATCTATAATTTCCTTTATTTCAGTAGAAGATGTTGGCTGTATTTGGTTTGGGATTGGCAAATGTGTCTCAATGTGATTAACTACTGAGCAAGTGAAGATATGATTTTCTTTTACTGATGGTGTAAATGACCGCTCTAAATAATCAGCAAAAATGTTGGATTTTTCTTCGTTGGTATAATGTGTTGAGTTGTTTGTTGATATTGGTGGGATATGGTGATGTTCGCGAGTGATTCTTCTAGTAGCCTTCCACATGCCTGGATCGCCGGGTTCTAATGTTTCTATATACCTACTTTTGATAAGTTATAAATCTGTGAGTATCAAGTTCTCTGGTAATTCGGTGAGTCAAATTGTTTAGGTGATTTTTCACAGTTGGATTTCGGGTTCGATGCCACTCCCGTCGTAATTTGCTTTTCTGTTTTATTAATTCTATTATATACTTTGGTGGTATGTAGGGATTTGCTGGCTTCCTCATTTTGATAACGTAAGTTGCTTCTTGGACACTTGCTTGTATACAGGATGTATAATGATCAACCACCTGATCTATATCATTTGAGGTTTCAAGATGAAGTGGATGTTTAATAATCTCTGTCAAGAATTTCTTTGAAACTTTTCCAGTCAACTTTGCCGTTAATAAGTTTTGGAATAGCAGGTCTCAAATTAATTGTGCTTAAAAATGTAACAAGCACTGGTAGATGATCGGAGTCCAGTTCTTCAATAGGCGTTTGGTAGATCTACTTCCTGATATTTTTTTGTTACACAATATCCAAAATATCCGGCCGGTGATCTGCTCGGTACGGATAGTGTGTGTGTTCTGTAGGTGCCATTATTTGGAAGTTATATAATATTGAATAGTTGTGCAGATCAACTCCAGCAGGATTGTTGACACGGCACCCCCAGAGCGTGTTTTTACTATTCAAGTCTCCTAGTACCAAAGTAGGTTCATCAGTATTTAAAAGTGCTTGCATGTCTTGATTGGTAAGTTTTCTATTTGGTTGCTTATAAGCCCTAATTATAGTTACGTTTAGTGATGGGCTTATTCGAATCAAAAATAACCGGTTATCCGGTTATTGAAATAACCTGTGTAACTCTGTTTTCGTTCCAAGTATTCGGATGAAAAATAACCTCATCCTGATACGTATTACGTGCCGCGTCTCAGAGACCTGCGAGTGATCGAAATTCTGTAAATAATACGGCATTCATAACTCATATAACCTTTTCTACATATGTACTTGATTGACCCAAGTGAGGCTGGCGGCTGCTTGTTGATGTTATTAAGACATTTGAGACTCCCAGTCGACGAGTTAAATTTATGGGGCCGTTCCTATTAAAGATAACGTTCTGCTGACTATGAGATTTGTCGAAGCTGTGTTGGTATTAATTTATAACGGCCTAAATTTTTGCTTCGAAACGAGGTTGATTATGCCAAATAAGGGATAAACAGAAAGCGAAATAAGATTTTCCAATATCGTAAAAGATTTATATTTAATTTTTAACAACGGAGCAGTTGGGACAAGAAGTGGATTTCGATGTTGAAAATTTTAAGTGTGCGTCCTTAGAACCGCGGAAGGCTGAACGTAGATAAATGATGGATTCCAAAATATACCGGTATGATGTGCAAGCGAAAAGGTAAGGGTGACTACTAGAGAATTTTAGGAACTAAAAATAGATTCAATAGATACTTTGTATTCGCATATTTATAATTTCTTTATGCTTAGTATTGATATAGCTATTCTCAATGGTTTAAACTCCTTAGAAATCAAATAAAAATCATTTATACAATTATTATAATTAACGATTAACTGAGTTCCTCTGCTACCTGCAAGTTACGATGCCGATGCAGATGACGGTGAACCGCCAACCGGCAAACCGGCTGACTTAATCGAAACGAATCGAGAGCCAAAATTGATTAGAATGATTATTCAAATAATCAATCGGTTATTAATATGATTCGAATGCAAATAATTCGGTTATGAAAATTGTCCGGTTATGCCCATCACTAGTTACGTTGCTATTATTGTTTAATGAAACTTTTATTGCAGTTGCTTCTATTATAGTTTCTTTTATACCAACAGGATGATGAATAATACTTCGTTTAGCTAATATAGCCACGCCTCCTCAGGCAATTCTGGCATTGCGGTCACTTTTATAAATATGATAACCTGGTATTTTCAAAGTATCATCTGCTGTTAAATGGGTTTTTGAGATGCATGCAATATCAACACAATGTCTAGCTAGAAATGCTATGAAGATCGAACGTTGGTTTAGCATTCCGTTTGCATTCCAGTTTAGGATTGTTAAGTTTTGAATTGTTTTATGGGCCATTAAAAATATTAGGGAGAACGTGTGTAATTAGGTAGGTTTTTATTTAAGGAGAGGGGTTATGAGGTCTATAATAATTTTTATTAGGTTATTAACTATACTCGAGTCAGTTGCGTTTGAGGATGGATTAAATTTGTTTTCTAATGGCGTACTGGAATTACTTTGTAATTTCTAAGACCAGGTTTGGGAAGGGTTGACAAAGGCATTTCTGGTCACATACCTCTTGGTAGGGATTTTACTGCGTGTAAGGACATCTTTTTGCTGCATGTAGCTGCTGCACCCCCTGTAGTTCGCTGGATGGTTTTCGTTGCAGTTAACGCAGACTGGTGGGTCATTAAGGAGCTTTGGACAATCGCTAGTGAAGTGGTTACCGGGACATTTAACGCATCTTGGATTCAGGTGACAGTAATTTTTTGTGTGGCCAAAACGCTGACACCTATGGCACTGAGGTAAATCTATTGTTTTTCTTCGAATAAAATATCTTTTCTAATTTAAATATTTATTTTGCCTTATCACTGTTGGTAAGCTTAACGACGCAGATATGCAATGGCTTCTTGTCTTTCCCTAGTAAGCGAGTTATTTTATTTACAGGATAGTCTTTTAATTCATTTTGAAGTTCCTCAATTGATAAGGAGAGTGGAACATTTTTAATGACACCCGACAGGGGCTTGTTATTTGAATCTCAGAAAGTATGATACTTGATGTCGTTGAGGGTGTAACATTTTGTAAGCTTTCTATAATCTTCATACTACTTAGATTTATACGTAATATGTTTCCACTAAGTGATGATGTAAAGTTTTCAGTGGCTGTGGCTTTTTTTATATCAGAGATTATTTCAGTATATTTCATTTTGTCAGCGTTATGAAGGAATATTGGCCGGATTTTGTTTTTGCGTGTACCTGTTGTTACTTGTAAATTGAGGTTTTCAGATAACTTTTCGTTATTATCGGATTTATCGGTCTGTTGAAGTGGGTAAAATTTATTTTGGATTAGTAGTCTTTCCGGATCCCAGAGATATCTCTTCTGTACTTCATTGGTTGGTGTGGTAATTTGCTCTAACTTTCGTTTGGCGGTTTGTGATGTTTTATCTTGGTGGTCGATTTCCATCTCTTTTGTAGGTTCGTTCATATTTATTTTAGCTTCATATACAAGTGTCGCTGGCTTAATCGGAGCTTTGCTGCACATATTGCAAGGAGAGATTTGAAGTTGGGGCCACGGTCGGGTGACCCGCCCGCGGCCTACCGCGCTGATAGTTCAAACACTACACAGTATTTATTTAATTTGCTTGTCTAAATTGGATGTAGTTATTCACTAAATTTCACAATTATAAAACCGCTATTAGATTTCACGTATTATTTAGCACGTCCATAAGCATTCCTGGCTTGAAAGGAACTGTAAATTTATCTCTACACCATAAGGGTTCTACTCAATTTTGAAAAAAAAATTAATTTTTAGTTCTTTTTGTAATTTGATGATTTGTTGCGTTCTCTTAACTTTGTTTTTCCTGCTGTCGATCATGTAAGTCAATGATACAGCCTTAGTAATAAAGCGGTAAGTCGGTGATAATATGTGTTTGCTGCTTTCCCTTGACAACGGAACTTAATATTATTATTAAAGTCTTAGGATAATATTATTAACAACGCAAAATTTCATTTAAAGAATAGATTGAAGAAAAACGTCCAAACTGCCCAACTTTTCGATTCTGGCTTCTAGTGCTAAACTTGGAGATACTTCTCCTAGCTTTCATTTGGTCGATTAGGGATGGTAACTACGAACTGTACACAGAAATGTTGAATAAGTTAGCACCTTGGTTTTTCTTGATGGAGCATTTCCACTATGCTCGTTGGTTGCCAATCCATATAAAAGACTTAGAAGAACTAAAAGACACAGCACCCAGTGTATACGAATACTTTCGCAAAAGTTAATTTTTTACCCAGAAAACCAACAATTCTTTTTCTTCACTCACTGTGGATCAAGCTCACGAGAAAAACAACGCCCTCATAAAAGAAACTGTAGGTCTATTGCTAGATCTAGCCATATTAAGAAGATGGACTTATCTTTGGCTTTGCTCGAAAAAAGGCTTCCTCCCCAACAATTTCTAACTTGAGAAATGATGTTGAGCTTTTCTCTAGGGCTTTCATTGTAAGTCAAAACAGAAATTTGGTTTTGGACAAGTTTCTTAATTTGAAAATACCAGTGCCCCACCTTCACTTTTCTCAAATGGTGTTCTGCGTTCGTATCAGAAATCTCAGCTACTTAAAATCCTGGAAGAAGCCGCTGATCCACCAAGATTCAAAGGATTCTGCGATACAATCATTTATGATAGAGCAGCACTAGTACAACTTAAAGCACTTAAGAGAAATACAGGTTGCATACTCATCAAATAGACCTCGTTGAATTGAGTTAGGTGGCTATTGGAAATATTTTGAGATTGATTGTAAAAGAGAAACTACTTCCTTTTTTGAATAAAAAATAGATTGAGGCTTCGTAGCGTCGGCAGAAAAAGCCAAGCTACGAACAGAATGCTAGCTTAAAAGGATAAACTTTGCAATTGTAAGGTTTAAGAAATAATGATTTTTCAGGTAAATAGAATTGATTCATCGGGCAGTTTCTCACTAGAAAAGCGGTTATTAGTTAACTGGTAGGTAAGAAATCTTAATTGAGAGTACCTTTGGTTTAGCTTTTTAGCCTCCCCTCTAATCCTTGCTCTTTAAAAGCAACGAACCATCATGATAGGTTGGAATAGAATCCTCCAGGGTCATAGCGAAACTTTATGGAAGGGCATAACCTGGAAAGGACCATATTAGAATTGTGTTAATTATTAATAAAGAAACCTGACCAGAGAAAACCACTTCATGGGTTTGGCGATGGGGTCGTTCCAGTTACATAGATTTCAACTCGATGGGCAAGGCAGTAATTGCTGGCACCATGGATTGTTTGTTTTATATCTTGGTTAGTCGTATAACTTTAGCAATATATATAAATACTATTCAATTAATTCATAACATAAAATATGTCAAGTTACTACCAAATAAGGGCATATGCCATATTATCAACAGTCAAAGACTTCATAATAACGTAATAAGACAATTAATTACCTTCTTAGTAGCCAGACAAAACAAACCAGGTTATAATATTCTAAACGTCATATTTATAGGGATTCAATGTTATAAAGCAGATATCTATCAAATAATGGGCATTTCTTATACTGTGGAAATGTGAATTGAGTTAAACGTGAAACCCATTATAACATTACTTAAAACTATAAATAGGTTAAGAGGGTATAAAGAGCTCTTTAGATTTATCTTACCTGAAAGTGGTTGAATGTTAGTAAAATATAGAAAATGAAAAAAATAATAGTAACTTTAATTCAATATTTCTATATAAAGTTAACTGTAGAAATTGCCATAATAATTAACCATTTATCATGTTAAGCTCCCATTTGACAGAAATATGAACCTTGAATTATAAGATCGATTGTAAATATATATATATATATCAAAGAAAAGAAATCACAATTTAAAATAAAATTATTGGCGCCCAATACTTCTTCTTTAATGAACTAAGACCTTTATGCGAAAGTGAAGTAACAAAAAATCCCACACTTATCATACCCATATCGCAGCCGAAGATTGAGCTAGTGGGAGATGTGTGAGCTTTCTAAGGTAGGTTACAATAGTTGGCACAGACTTTTGGAGAATACTGTGATACGGAATTCAAAAACAGACTTTTGAATCATGCTGAGATTCCACGCAAACATAATACACATTTCTTGGGATACATACTCAAAAACTTGTCTGAAGAAACGTGTGAGAGATAAGAGAGGCGTTGGTCTTCGTCACCAAGTAGCACAAGGGAATATACTACCAAAAAATTTAAATGACTTCCTCTGCTGCGATCAGAATAAGGCAGAACTCTTGAAGTTACTTGGAGAACATGCATTTTTGAAGTATAATTGGGCTCACATCATTACTGAGATTGATGGCATAATTCGTTCATCTCGGCCGGATGAAACTTCCATTGATGGAGTACAATGCATGCAACAGGAAGAAGCAGACGGCAGGATTTTTCTTCACACTAAAGACAGTGTTGAGTATGGAGCAAAAAAAATTAATATTTGCAAAGTATATAGGTACTGATGTCGTTTTGGCAATCTCTTTTTTTCACATTCTGAAAACTGCGGGACTTTAGGAGATGTGGATTCTCTTTGGTACTGGAAGAGTCAAAAATACATAAGCATTAATGCCATGTTTGAAAGTATGGGTGAACATAAAGCTATTGTATTGAGAGGATTTCATGCATTCACTGGATCAGATATAACGTCATCATTTGCAATGAAAGGGAAACAGACTGCCTGGAAAGTGTGGAAATCATTTTCTGAAGCTGCCGAAGCCTTCCAAGTTGTCTCTCTACCACAACAGTCTATTACTGAAGAAACTTCTCAAGTTCTGGAGAAGTTTACTGTTTTGCTTTACTACAAAGACGCAGAAGACTTCTCAGCCAATCATGTTAGAAAGCTTCTATTTACTTCAAAAAGTCGCAGTCTACAAAGTCTGACCCCAACAAAAGAGGCACTAAGGAAGCACAAGCATAGCAGGACAAGTTTGGGGTCGTGCGTGCTCAGTGCTGGACAACATTTTAGGGCTAGAACGATAGGGATGGACCATGGTTGCTGGGGAGTGGACGCCTGTTTGGTCTTCTCTTTCCTCTATTCTGACAGTCTGCAGAGAATTTGTTAAGTGTAGTTGCTCCGGATGCCGTACACGATGCTCCTGGTCAAAGGCCAAGGTTCTATGCACGCTACTTTGCACAAACTGCACTGGGGGTCGACAATGCAGCAATACATACAATAAAAAGTATGCGTTTAATTGATTATTGTTTTTAAATTCGTTTCGAAATTTCAAGATCATATTGCTTTGTTGATCCAATGCCTTAATATAATGATAATATATAATAATTATTTTGTTCCAGGGATGAATTGGAAGATGAAGAAGATGATTGCATGATCTAGAGTCATAAGAGCTGTATGGAATGGGATACGGAAAGTTCGTTCCCCACATTTCGTTCCCCACATTTCGTACCCCCACATTTCGTTCCGGGGATATTTCGTCTCCCCACATTTCGTACCCGGAAACTATGTTCCCGAGCGAGCTCAATTTGTTTCCTAGATTACAAGGTGTTGAAAAACGAGTGCAGCGATCGGAATACAGTTAGAAAATTAAAGATATTTTAATTAATTTATATTATAATAACAAAATAAATTGCATTTATTAAAAATGACGGTTTAATCTAAGTACGTATCTTCCTGATATTTTTATAGGGCCCTAATTTCTCATACTGAACAACTTTTCTTTGTAATATTTTGCCGTATCATGAACAAAAAGGGTAGTTTACCTGAAAAGAAAATATTTTTTGCTTAACTGTCAAGGCCGACTTGTTTTTGAAAACTGAAAATTTTCTTCAAATTCTCTACAAACCAAGCAGAAATTATAATTCCTATAACATTTTATGTAAAACCAAAGAGCATATGCTCTTTGGTAAAACTAAAAATAAAATTTAGTTTCCTCTTGTAAACTCAATCCGGGACATACTGTATATAGTTCTTATCAGTTTATTATAATAAATAGATTAATTAAAATATCTTTCATTTTCCAACTGTATTCCGATCGCTGCACCCGTTTTTCAACGCCCTGTAATCTAGGAGACAAATTGAGCTCGCTCGGGAACGAAGTTTTCGGGTACGAGATGTGGGGAGACGAAATATCCCCGGAACGAAATGTGGGGTACGAAATGTGGGGAACGAAATGTGGGGAACGAACATTCCGCAAACCGTATGGAATACATTTCTTAGTATTTAGTCGTTTTTTGTTTGTAAAAGTATGTTGCCTTAATGTAATAAATGTTGTTAAAATAATTTAAATCAATGTTGTTTATCAATGTAAGTCTTTCTTGACATATATGGAACCCCATATACATAAACCCTTTTTTGTAGGGTAAAAAAGGGATATTGAGCACAATTAAAAAGTTACTTATCAATGAAATTTGCGAGAAAAGTAAAATTGTCAGGTTTTTGAAAATTGTGCAGAACTCTTAAGGTGTAGAGATAAATGTGTACGGACAAAAAAGTTTCTTCTTCACAAGAGCTTTCAAACAAAAAAATAAAAAATCGAAATGGAACTATTAGAAGCTGAGATACAAAAAAAAATTAGTGCGCCAATATGGCGCCATCTTTAATGGCCGCCATTTTGGTGTACTACACAGATTTTCAAGTGGCTCCCTAGTTGGAAAGTTACCTTTTGGCATCAACTATGATCACAAAAAGTGGCATATTCCAATCAAAAAGTGCAGCTTTTTGCCCTTTTTAGTCACGTACCCAATAGTCAGGAATCTGGCCTCTCAAAAAACGCTTCTAAAATGATGGGGTGTGCACTCGAAGATATAGTTTAAAAAAAATTTACACTATCTGGAATGACCTTGCGGATCTGAATTTGGAGGGCTCCATTCATTTTGCGATTGCAAAAAAGCAGAAAAAAATATTTTCCCTTATTTTTTTTATTTCAAAAAATTTATGAATTATATGCGTACATCGCATTCACAAGCTTAGTTTTGAATATTTCTCAATGATTTTTAAACCAATGGAAAGCTTATTCTTTCTGGATTCAGATGATGTCAAATTAATTACGAAATTATTTTTAACAAATGCTACAGAAGTTGTTTAAGCAAAGCGTACCGGAAACGCGCTGTATAAACTTCGGCATCGAGGTATTTTCTAAACTATTACACATAAAGGCATACTTCCAGCGTATATGTGTAAAAAGGAATGAAGAAGTTTTTGGTGAAAGAATGATCTCTATTGCTTCATTGTTCTAAAAAATACGATTTATTTTCCGCTGCGTGTTTTGAGTTTCACGCGTTGCGCGCTTTGCCGATCACTGATTTGAACCGCGATACGAATATACTGTGCTTGCAAATAATTTGTATGTATTATACTTTCTCATAAGTCATAATTATATTACTCTGCTTGGTTATACGTAAATAATGTCATTTATAATCACTAAAAAGCAGAAACTTAAAGATTAATTTATTTGAGAACATAAACAAAACCATTAAAAGTAAGTACTTCATGTTCTTCATCTCTTTATAATAATTTGAGGGCCAAAATATAAAAACATAAAAATAATGCAGTGCTTTCCTCATAGAGCAGCTATAAGCACAAACAAATTTTTAAAAAAATGGAAAAATCGAAGCTATAACTTTCTTAAAAAACTACCAGTTCACAAAAATGTTATTGATTATTTTATTTCATTTTGGAACCATAATCTTGTTTATTGGCCCTCGACAGAGGGCGTAAAATGGCTTTTATAGCCCTAGGGCCTATAAAGTTGCTCAGCAGTATAACAAGCACCAACAATGTAGTATGGCAACACCAACAATCTGCATAGAAACCATAGCACACCAGAAATTCACAGCGCCAGCACAATGACGGCGCAGTAGTCTGTAGCCAAAATACTGAATCCTTGAATTTTGTCCATTTTGAGCACTAAAATGAAATAAAACGTTGTATGTACCACGTGCCTAATCACGATTATAGCTCTCGGGAAATTTAAACTCTCCGCTTCGCGTCGAGCTTTAATCATTCCCTCGTGCTATAATCTATTGATTACGCCCTTAATACATAAATAACTATTATTACTTGAAAACTAATACACTTACTAGTGCAAGTTAAATTTTATGGTTTATATATTCATAATAATAATTACTAAGTTTTATTTTCCATATAGGCCTAATCTAATAGGTTACAACTTAGGATTTCAAAATTTTCAATATAAGAAACATTAACATAATAAGATAGTCTTTGCCATGTAAACCGTTATACGCTGCCTTATAAGAAAAGCACTGTATACACAAATATGCATTTTTAAAGTTAATTAAAAGCTAATACATTGACCCTCACAATAGCAACCTATTATACATTTTAATCCAGCTTTGTTACAACTACAGTTCCCAGAACATTTTCAAATTTTCACTTACAAAATACATTTTCGTAAGTTACATTGGGACGAACACTTATAGTTATTAAGCTTGGGATAAGCACATTATCCTTTAAGTTTCAACCAAAATTAATTGGGTTGGATATTTATGGATTTATTATAGTCGCACCTTTCCAAATAATTATTTGATAAGCAGCTCTCAAAATGTGTTGGTAAAAAGAATCCTCGGTAGGTGGTAAATTTTTAATATCAGATTTACAAGTGTGAAACAAATGCGCCCGTAATTTATTCAAATCTCCTGTAAATGATGGCCCACCATACAATATTTTGACAAAATATCGTGCGGAATTTAGAAAAGGAATCAGATAATTGATATCGTTTTGAGGATGGTCAAGTAATGTTTGTAGTTGTCTATCTCCTGCATGCGTTAAAAGTTTTTTTACAACGTTGGATTTTCCCTTTTTAACAGAAACAATTATTAGAAAGAATCATTATAAAGTATCTTATCCGTTCATATTACAGAAAAATGTTATTATAAAAAATGCTTCAGAATGTAAAATTATAGCCAGCTGCATTTTCAGAAATATTGGACTTCTTTTAAGAAACCGTGTGTACTTATGCTGCAGCACTTGCAAACTATAATTAAAAAGGATCACAAAAATTTCCCCATGTTTCTGAAATTTTGCATGGGGTCATTATTCTAGATTCTGAACAACTTTTCTTAATGATGTTTTGCCATGTTCGAAACAGAAATAGTACTTTACCTGAACAAAAGGTATCTTTAAACTACTGCCAACGCCTGCTTGATATGACGCCGGCACCCTAGAGGTGGGGGTTTTTAAAGGGTTGCGCCTAAAGTACTAAGGAACATTTGTGCCAAAATTCAGGACTACATTTTTCTTTTTGAGGTAGATATCTATTATGCCTGGGTTAACTCCAAACACGCAGTGGAAAAGAACGGAGTGATGTACAAAAATAATTCGTATTTTTTACAACAATAAAGCAATAGAGATAATTCTTTCACCAAAAACTTCTCTATTCCTTTTTACACATATCTATGCTGTAAGTACGCCTTTATGTGCAATAGTTTAGAAAATACCTCGATGCCGAAGTATATACAGCGCGTTCCCGGTACGCTTTGCTTAAACAACTTCTGTAGCATTTATTAAAAATAATTTCGTAATTAATTTGGCATGATCCGAATCCAGAAAGAATAAGCTTTCCACTGGTTTAAAAATCATTGAGAAATATTCAAAACTAAGCTTGTGAATGCGATGCACGCATAAAATTCATAAATTTTTAGTAATAAAAAAAATAACGGAAAATATTTTTTTCTGCTTTTTTGCAATCCCAAAAATAATGGAGCCCTCCACATTCAAATCCGCAAGGTCAGTCCAGATAATATACAATTATTTTTAAAACTATATCTTGGAGTGCACACCCTATGATCGAATTTATGGTCCCTGATTCCTGACTACAACGTTAGTACAGGCGCCAGGGAATTTTTACGTGCAATTCTTGGTACCCGCATTTTGTGTTAATGGGTGGGTGGGGGGCTGTGCTCTGAGTCTAATTTTAAGTTTTCGGATCGATCGGAGAAATTGTTTTTCCGCAATATCGGAAGAAGTGTTGAAAACGGTTTTTCAGCAATTTCTCGTTTCCTGTTGCTCTGATGCTGAAATTGCATCAATACAAGTTTGTAGTTTATGAAATTCCTCACAACTTTTGTAAATACTTTTTTCTCGTGCGCTCAACAATTCAAAAGTTGTTACCCCATAAAGCCAAGAAATTAAGGGTTGAAATGGGTTTTACGTAAATATATCGCTTTCAGTTAATCCTACGATAAAAAATACTCTTATATTTTTTGTAGAACAACTAATTTGCATAAAATTTGTGTATGAGTATTTTTTCATTTGGACAATTATTTACCGTTCTACAGCGCCGCAAATGTCGCAAGTCACGTAAACCGTACATTTAGTGTGCACTTTCGAACGGCCCTGTTCCTTCGAGTGTGTCGCACCAACTGTTTTCCACACCACCTTTGAGGTACAGCTTGTGGCGCGTTTTTTTTTACGTGGTCTCCCCTATAGGCCTAATCCACGAAGTGTATTTCTACACTTCCCTTGGTCTTTTTGATGGGCCGGTTCTGCATCGTCAATTCCAATCATTGCAGAATCGTCGATTTTGTTGCCCTTGTTAAGTTGTGTTTCCCTTGAAACAAACTCGGGAAGAGAAAATATGTCGTCGTCATAGCTGGTCTGGTATTCGTCTTCATCTGTAGCAAGCATTCTGGAGATTTCTTGCACGTTCTCACAGGATTCCCCGGCGCATATAGAGCAAATGGCGGTGCACTTTAAACCCGCTTTGCGGCAGCCACAAGCCTTTCCACATTTGGTCTTACACCCGCATGAAATTAATTTAATTATTGCAGTAGGCGCGGGAGGCTCAGTGCTAGGCACCGGTGTAAACGTACGGTCACGTTTCTTCCAGCCCCATTTTTCCGCGGGTAGAGTGTCATTTCCAAGCCAGGATTGAACTTGATGGTATGTCCGGAATGCGTGCATCCTGGCCGTGTCTTTTGTAGGTGGCAGGGATGCCAGATTAAACGTTGACTTCACAAGGGATTTCGCGAAGTGTTTGTATCGCAGCAAGTTGATTGACTTGTCTTTATGGATGTCTCCACCGTACAACGCAATAAAAAATTGCTCTCCCGCTAATGCGATGATATCGGCGTCTACATCTTTCTGTACAAAGTGATTCGCTGCAGATTCCAGGGTAGGTGTCTTTTCTAGGGTTTTAAGAAATTTCACTTTGCCCATACCGTAAGCAGCCGATGTTGTGTCACAACCAGAAAATGCATGCAAGAACAAGATATGCTTTGATACAGCATCGCCGTGTTTCAAGCATGATGTAGAGTAATGCTGTTCCTTCGTATTCAGTTTTCCGGGCTTGCAAAGAAAAACGTTTGCACAGTTTCGTCCTAGCGCCGTCAGAAGGACCAATATGTCGATGTCCTCGGCGACAATGGTTACAGAATCATAGAAGTGAGACTCTTCGATCGCTGAATGAACAATTAGATAGTCGGCATCTCCCAGTGCTTCTTCGACTGTAAAATCGCAATCTTCGAATTCTCTTCTAAGTAGTTGGATGAATTTGGCCTTGTTCTTCTCGTTCGCTAGAAATTTCTCCTGAGTAGTTGTTGGAACTGTATTGCTGGTAAAGATGACGTCAGCGTAACGTTGATTTTTTGTTCTGCGAAGTCGTTCCCACGTTTTCGTGCCAGCAATTTCTGGGTCGTCTGAGTAGCCATCGAAAACTATTTTTACCGATGTGCCGAAATGGTCTTTAACGTATTTGACGTACTTATCGCAAATTGCTTTAATAGTTACACCGCGATCCCACACGACTTTGTGCATCAAGAAACCTCCGTCGATCACGAAATATCGCTTTTCTCCAAGATCAACATGGTCCATAGGCGAAAAGGCGTTGTACAAGGAAGATTTTGTGCCCTTCCGCATTCCTTCATCAGAAAACAGTGACAATGGATATGGCGCGAGTTCGTAAGCGAGATAATCTTGCATATCTTTATCTGAATGCTTCGTGAAGGAAATTCGCTGAAATAGAAGCAAGGGGTTGATGGAGACAGGAATGTCGTCTATCTTGATACTGCTGGACAAGGCCGCTAAAGGAAGCACCTTGTCTTTCCGTCTATATGACAATGATCCGAAAGTATGTTGTTCCACTACCTTGGACAACATTGCCTTACCGGTTTCCTCTGAGAGGTGGCAATTAATGAGACGGGGATCTCCAACAAGACCAGTGCTGATGGCTACTAATTCGGTCCCCTCCAGGAAGGGTTCGTGAGAAGCAATCCAGTTGTCGAGTTTCTCTCTGTCTTCATTATCACGCGATACACGGGAGTATCTGTAATCGACATGCTGCTCATTAGCGCCCAACATTAACCCGCAAAAGACTTCCATGTGCTCACATACATCCAGCATGGACTTCATCCCCAGTATCCACGAGGCAATAGTGCTGTGCGATATTCCACGTCCGTGAGTCAGCCCTCCGATACTGTGCATTTGTCTCATTAATGTCTGCTCTATAGTCTGGTCAGACGAAATTCCTGACCAAAACTTAGAAGTGCGTCTTATGGTGAATTTTCCTCCAGTCGTAAAATCGTGGTATTCATTTGCAGGCATTTTTTTGTCCAAACGCAGCATTTCTTGTAGGTACAAGTGACTGGACTTTGCGTACAAATGATGACCAGTGGCATAAAAGAATGGGAGCATTTTTTTAACTGTTACCAAATGCAGCGCCCAGTCTCCCGATCGCTCTGCTTCGATGAACTGCTTAACCAACGTGACCATCTTAAAATACTGAATCCACAGTTTCGCTGTTGGGCCTCGTGTCTCTATTCTTTGAATCTCCTCTTCGAATTTTGTCATGATAGTTTTGAAAATAGTGGTTGTCGCCATTGTGAAAATATTGCTCTTGTCAATGTCGAAGATGGCCAAGTCCAATGCTTCGCGCTCCTCGTCTGTAAGATCGATGAGATCCATTACTTTTTTCCCCAAAGTCAAATGAACCAAAATATGAGCTCGAAGTGCCCTAGAATACGCGTGACCGGACATTATGTGATCCACGCTATTTTCGGCGTAAATCATTTTCAGCAAATCCTCGAGACCGCTGCCGGACATTACATATCCAATAGAACCCATGAAGGACATAAGCAGGTGGAATCCACCCAGTCGAACAATAACTTTCCCCACATCAGAATCCGGATCAGCCGCCGCGACAATGTCCTTAGCCTTCCAATATAATGGTTGATCGAAGGTCACAATACAGGTACTATGGTGTGAGGCTTTGGTTCTTTTTATTGCAGTCACTAGTGATGTATATATTGCATTATATTCGATGGCGGGGCGTTAATGAATGGAAGATAAAGTACTTTAGATTTTTGGAACATTTGTTCAGTCGTTGCTTCGATCATGAAACCATTCCACCCTGTAATACCAGGGATGCATGCCCACTTACCATAGAGCCACATGAAGTCACCAGGCGTCAGTGTGATTTCGTGTGATAGGAAACACATTTTGTCGATATCGGCTACTTCGACAGTGTTCAACCCCGAGCCTTTAGTTTTGTTATACGCCAATAACGGAACATGCGCAAGAATACCCCTTGTCGGTGGCAGATTTTCTTTTTTCACTTCGTGAGACAATGGTACTTGGTTGTAAAGCATCATGAGGGTAACGCATTGAATTCCCCCCATAGCATGAAATGTACCTCGCCCATCGAGGGTGTTTACATTGAAGTCGGCATTGTCGAAAACGAACTGCGAGAACGCGTTTGGGAGAAGAACGTTTTCAGACCGTGAAAGACAAGACGCCTCGAAACGCAAAATTTCTTTGTATGAGGACGAAAAGCCCAAAGCTGACAAAACATTTATCAGGTTTCTTGATGCATACTTCTTGAATAAAAACGCACCAACACCGACCTGTAATGGCGAAATATACGAACGAGGACGAGCTGCCGCGACAATCGCGTGGGATATTGCCGTGCATTTACGGTTCAATTTGTCAACATTTCCGCGCTTCTTTTTTGATATTATTTCCGACATAAAAATATTCAAAGTTTTTGGAACAAGATTTTCAACGTTTTCCGTAAATTTATCGGGAGGTGGATAATCGGATATATTACATTGTAGCGAACGAATGTCCTGCAGAATGATAGCGGCAGCTTCTTTTACGACTCTAATTCGTTCTTCTTGAGGATCAGATTTTCTATTTTCGTACCACGATTGCGTTAACACCTTGCGTCCCGTATTTACGTAAAAAACTATCGCATTTTGAGAAGGCTGCTCTACAATTTTAACATCTTCTTGAAACCTTTTTAACAATCGCGCTTTAATCGTTCTATAATCAGGAATGTATGTGCCCTTTATTTGCTGCGCCAGTTCCGTTATAGTAAATTGACACTCGTCACTATTATCGCTTAAATAGGAATAAATATCTGCCATTGCTACTTCAACGCGATCGAGCCGACTTTCTTCTATTTTTGTAATGGACTTTCGCTGGTGAGACCTATATAGTTTTTGGGAGCACTGTGAGTGATACTTTGCTCCGACCGCGGTCAAATCAGGAATATCTTCAATACGGTTTATAATTTGTATAGAAAACTCGTCGTTCACATTGCGCAAAGCATTTAAAACATGGTCTCTGACACAATTTTTCGTTACCGGCTTATACGTTCGCTTATCGGACCAACTTCTGCTGAGTACTGGTTTGGAACAGATGAAACAGTTCGTTGAAAAATCAAACTCTTGTATGGCTGACGGGGACGTTGGGGATGACGTCGATGACAAAGACGTGGCCTTGGCGGCGTTCGCCGCGGCAACGTGCCTTGGGTCGCTGTAATGCTTGTAGCATGTTTTGTGAATTTCCACCTGGTTTGCTTCTCTGAGAAATTTCTTGTGCTCATCTCCTCTGTCAATACTCAATACTCAATACTCCAAACTTCACCTTCACGTAAAGAATTTTTGCACAGGAAACAAACGTTCATCGTTACCGAGTACGAAAACCACTGAACAATGAAAGTATGTCCGAGACGTGTGTTGTTCGGAAGGATTGAGCTTTATAAACCGAATCCGTCGTGTGAATAATGAGATTCGGCTAGCGCCATTTCAAAGATTCAATTAACTAACTGACAGTCACACTGACACATTACAGTCTAGATTCAAAAAATTAATCAAATAACAGAATAACCGAATTGATTGTTCTTCACATGGTGAGTCGTGAATCGTTCATTTTGAATATAAATTTTTGTTTTGTTTAAGTTTAGTGACACTCTACCCGCGGGAAGATGGGGCTGACAGAAAAGTGACCGTACGTTTACACAGGTGTCTAGCACTGAGCCTCCCGCCCTTAATTTCATGCGGGTGCAAGACCAAATGTGGAAAGGCCTATGGCTGTCGCAAAGCGGGTTTAAAGTGCACCGTCATTTGCTTCCCGCCGGAGAATCCTGTGAGAACGTGCAGGAATTCTCCAGATGCTTACTACAGACGTTGACGAATATCACATCAATTACGACGACGACATATTTTCTCTTTCCGAGTTCTTTTCAAAGGAAACACAACTTGACAAGGGCGATAAAATCAACGATTCTGCAATGAGTGGGATCAACGATGCAGACCCGGTCCATCAAAAAGACCATGGGAAGTGTGAGACTGTTAGAAATACACTTCGTGGAGTAGGCATATCGGGGAAACCACATAAAAAGACGCGCTACAAACTGTACCTCAAAGGAACAGTGCCATTCGAAAGTGCACACTAAATGTACGGTTTACGTGACTTGCGACATTTGCGGCGCTGTAGAACGGTAAATAATTGTCCAAATGAAAAAATACTCATACACAAATTTTATGCAAATTAGTTGTTCTACAAAAAATATAAGAGTATTTTTTATCGTAGGATTAACTGAAAGCGATATATTTACGTAAAACCCATTTCAATCCTTAATTTCTTGGCTTTATGGGGTAACAACTTTTGAATTGTTGAGCGCACGAGAAAAAGGTATTAACAAAAGTTGTGAGGAATTTCATAAACTACAAACTTGTATTGATGCAATTTCAGCATCAGAGCAACAGGAAACGAGAAATTGCTAAAAAACCGTTTTCAACACTTCTTCCGATATTGCGGAAAAACAATTTCTCCGATCGATCCGAAAACTTAAAGTTAGACTCAGAGCACAGCCCCCCACCCACCCATTAACCCAAAATGCGGGTACCAAGAATTGCACGTAAAGCCCTATTAACGATTTCCCTGGCGCCTGTACTACGTACTAGAACTTACTTCTGTAAATTCACCACCTTGGAATCGCAGGTATTGTATAATCTCAATATCTTACGCATATTCTGGCAGAGCAAGGAACGTAAACAAACTCAGAAATTTTGCCGCTTTATATCACCCTGAGTGACATGTCGCCGGCAGGCGCGAGAGGTGCAGCGCAGAGGCCACGCTCCAGCCAAAGGCTGAAGACCACAACCTTCGACCAGTACGTGTTAATTGGGTTGCGAAAGAACCACATACAACGAAAAACTTTTAACACTAATTGGTGAGGGACAATACACTAAACTAAATAAAGATCCAACACATACAATAGAAACAAAAATATACAAAACACTTTACAAACACAGAGAACAACTTACAGATTTTGTAAGACGTACACTAACACCACACTACAGTAAACCACCACATTTTTATGGATTACCAAAGATACACAAACCAAATGTACCACTTAGGCCAATAGTTAGTTCTATAGGTTCTCCTTGTCACAGTTTAGCTAAATATTTACTTAAAATACTGACTCCTATATCAGGAAACACAGACACATATATAAAGAACACGCCACATTTCCTTGAAAAATTGAAAGAAGCAAACATAAACACAAAACACTTAATGGTTAGTTTTGATGTAGTTAGTCTATTCACTAATGTTCCAGTAGACAAAACACTCAACATCATTAAACATAGGCTACAAAACGATAACACATTACATACACGAACAACATTAAACATTGATACCATTATGGAACTGTTAATACTATGCATTAAAACGACATACTTTCAAGTAAACGATGAATTTTACCAACAACATTTCGGGATGGCAATGGGTTCTCCTCTCTCTCCTATTGTTAGTAACATTTTTATGGAAGACTTTGAACAACAACATGTCTACACATACACTAACAAACCAGTAGTTTGGTGGAGTTATGTCGATGTTTTTTTTTTGCAATTTGGACTCATGATATGGTTGAGGTGGACAAATTCCTTGAACATATTAACAGTAAAGAAGCCTCCATCAAATTCACATTAGAAACAGAGCAAAACAATCAGTTACCTTTTCTTGATACACTAATCACACGCACAATAAATACTTTTGAAACATCAGTACACCGTAAGAAAACCAACACTAATAGGTACTTACATTTTAACTCCAACCATCACAAAAACATAAAGACAGGTGTTGTAAAAAGTCTTTATGACACAGCCAAAGTTGTTTGCTCTAACGATGAAATTTTCAAAAAAGAGAAAGAATGTATTGTTAATGTTTTACAAGATAATGGCTATCCAGAGACTCTTGTTCGGAACATTTTCAGTACACCAAACAATGCCACACGCGTACAAAGAAATGACACTCAAACATATAATACTCTTAGGGCCGGTTGCAGAAAGCTATGTTAAGTCTGGTGTTAGCTAACATCGCGTCAAAGTGAACAAAAACGAATCAAATCTCAAATGCTTATGGTAACTAATACATTAGTAAACAAAATTTGATGCGATTTTGTTCACTTTGACGCGATGTTAGCTAACACCAGACTTAACATTGCTTTCTGCAACCGGCCCTAACTATACCTTATATTCCAGGCATATCTGACAACATTAGACGAATTGGGAATAGATTCAATGTTAGGACGGTATTCAAAACGATGAATACCTTGCGGTCAGTTCTTACAAAAACTAAACCGTTCAACGAAGAACAACATTCAAAGAATTGTATATATAGTATCCCCTGTGAATGCGGGAAATACTATATCGGTGAAACATCCAGACCTTTAGCAGTTAGAGTTAAAGAACATAAAAATATGATGAAAACCTATCATTTCAATAAGTCTAAGCTGGCAGAACATGCTTGGGATAACAATCATAAAGTACACTGGCATAACACAAAGATCTTGTCTAAAAAGTCGATGTCAACTAAGCGTAAAATTAAGGAGACGGCATATATTTTACTTAACGAAGAAAAATGCGTGTCGTCTTTCTCAATATTTTTAGACACTAGCTGGCTATCGATTCTTAAAGATCAGATCAAGTAGGTTTAGATAATCAACAAACGTCAATGTCAAGCAATTCATTGGAGGTTGGTGGTTTTCAATCTCCGTGAAAAAGCTAAGTTTTCTTGTTCCTTTTTAATTGTTAATCGTTCACAACGAGGGCAGATTGTCCCTCGAAACGTTCGTTACTTAATACGTTATTTAATAATTTTAATTTGCAGAGTGGCGAAATACCCAAAAAAGAATATAAATTATAGATTCACGCCACAAAGAAGTTTCAGAGATTAACGTATATACAGTGTGCTTTCTTCGAATCTTCGAACAGTTGTTGTAACGTTTCGGTTATTTAGCTTTTATTGTGTACTTTTTGCATTTGTCAAACCGTTACAGTTGTGTACCTGTCATTACGAGCACATTTTATTTACCGCCAGTTTATTACCGCTATTTATTTATAGTTTACTGTGCAAATTTACCGAATTATGTCAATAGATTTAAGACGTTGTGCAATTTACCGAACTACCTTATATACATTTCATATTTACATGTGTCTTTCTCTATATATATTCAGCTATTTTGGTAAATACATCTCATATTAATTTAACTGTGGTTTTCTTTATTATTGTGCATGCGATTTGTGTGTTTATATTTTACAGTTGTAAGAGGAGTTTGGCCAGATGATCAAGTGGATTTTAGAAAGGTAGGTCCGATAGTGCTGAACCGATTCGCTGTCTATACTGCCAAGTTTAAAGTTGAAAGGTGAATTCATATGCCTCCATTGTTCCTCAGTGAGTTTACCTGTGGTAGCGCCTTATCATTTTAGATTTGTTTACCGTTTATTAGGCTCTTGCCCTTGTGTTATCTCGTGTTGGACCACCCCTCGCTCCACTGCAGTTTAGCCGGCAACTGTTGTTACGGGCTGGCAGTGGTCCTATGTGAGTTACATTCCCGATTTTGTGAGTTATTGTACGAGCTAGTCGTCTAGCTCCCTACTAAAAAGCGGCACCCCAATCTAAGGTTATCATGGCAGTAATTAGTACACTACATCTACACGCAAGACATATAAAACCAGTAAGAGCTAATACTGCGTTTACACAGCAACCGTGTTCCAATGAAGGAGCTATTACACGGCCATGTACTATACAAGACAAAAAAACTGGGACAACTCTTGATAGAGATTTTACCATAATTTGATCAGCTTCAACAAGGCTTTAAACAATTACATTTATTATAACAATATTGATTCATAGCAACGTCTAAACAAGTAGACGGTTAAGTTAGAAATACCTATCAACTGTACATGTTAAGGCAGACACATTCACAACAGACCATACTAACTGTCCCAGTTTTTTTTGTCTTGTATAGTACCATACACCAAATAATTTTCAAGGTAATTACGCTTTTGACACCCAACGCACTTTCCCCAAATGCCATTTGCTGATAGTTGTTTGTTTCTAACCTCAAATATCGAACTTTGAATGTAAATATTTCAAAATTTTGTGATTAATCCGCAATCTTTTTATGATAGTATGTTCTAGAGATGCTAAACTATTGATCTGTATGAATAGAGTATTTTTGCATTGAGGTATTTAATATACACCAGACCCGTAATTTACTGCTAATATCTTCCTTTTAATATTTCAATCTTAAATAAAAAAAATTAAAATAAAAATTTACTAGGATTTTAATTTATGTGTAATGGAATTATGACAACACTGCATTTGCAGATATTCTGAAATAAATTCTAACCTAAAAGTAATACAAATGAAATTTTAAGCCATTTCAAATCACACAAAGTCAGAATTAAACAGCTAAAATGGTAAAATTTCCATGGCCAACCCTACTCTAAATAAAGTGTGAATGGAGTATAGCTGTATGTTTCGTTCATAGTATTTTTCTTATATATGCGTTACTGTAAATAATTGATCTATGGTTGATGTATTTGGTACAAAACCACACTGATACTCTCCTATTATTTGTTCTACGTGATTTTTTAGATTCTTATCGATTAATTTGGCCAATATCTTGTACATCACACTCATCAGAGCAATTTCTCCATAATTCTCACGTTGGTTTCCAGTTTTCCGTTTTGTATATTGGACATAATACCACCATCGGCTATTCCTTGGGACTTTTCTGTTTTAGCCATATATCTGTTATTAATCTAATTATTTCTCTATGTAACTGTTGTGGTCCATATTTTATCAGCTCTGGTTGTAATTTATCCTTATTTCCTTTTTATTTGGTAATTCCATATGGTCTTCTTGACTTTCTGTTTCCGCATTGGCTTTTGTCATGTTCTCCTCCTTATTGAGCATTTCTTTAAAATATTCTGCCCATTTTTCTATTGCCTTTTTTTTGTCCTCCACTTAGGATTCCATCTTTGTCTAGGCAGTATGCCGTGGTTAACTGACTTCGTCATTTTACTTTCTTGGTCTCTGCAAAAATTCCTTATTTTCCTATTGCTGTGGTACGGGAGAGTAGGGATACTTAATTCCTTTTTATGTTTTTACTTCCTTTTACAATAAAAAAAGTATTGGATTCACCCCAAAAATTCTAAATTGAGTTTTCAACAGATCTTCACGGTTTGGAGTCCCCTGAACCAAAAAAACATATTTTTTTTCATTGGTCTGTCTGTCTGTCTGTGTGTGTGTCTGTGAACAGAATATCTCAAAAACGAAAAGAGGTATGGCGTTGAAACTTCATATATAAGTTTTGTGTACTATGTAGATGAGACATCAAGCTTTTGAAAAAAATCGCATAACCCGAAGTAGGTGTTTACTCTTGTGATTTTTCAGTTTTTTTTTTCGATTTTTTCAAAAACGGCTCGAACGATTTTTTTTTAAACTTTACATTTTTATTAAATTTTTAATGTGTATTGATGTGAGATAGGTGATTTTCCAGTTGAATACTTCTAAAGTGGGTTTCTTTTGTTTTTTTTTCTCTATTTTTTTTTATTAACTCCTATTTTAAATATAACGCCCGGTATATTATTACATTTTCGAATTCACCTTAAAATTCTAGAGAAAATTTGTCTCTTCAACTAACGCTCTATTTTGTACCGTTTTTGTAGAATTTATAATTTTTGAAATTTTTTTACAAATTTTTAAAAATTAAAAATGAAATTGTTGACTAATTATAAGATCACTGTAAAAGGAAGTTGTGTGAGTGTATCACACCAGATTTTTTAAATAAAATTCAAACCATTAGGCATGTTCATATCCCTAAACTGCATTTCACTTTAGCAACATTGGCACAAACATTAACACTCTTTCGGTCGTAAAATATGTTTTATTTGCCAAGCAAAAAGCTTTTATCAGGCATGTTGCTGAAGAGATCATGTGGGCCCTCCTAAGGAAGATTTTCTCCCCCTTTTAACGAATGCATGAGGTTGCTACCAACTAATACAAGGGAAAAAGTTTAACCGATGGAAAGATTGGGATTCTTTAATTGTAGTGCCCACGTCTGATATAAGGCACTGGTAGATTTTTTTCTTTTGTTCATTGTTTCACATTACGCCTTTCTCTTTCTTGGTAAGTTCACCAATAATTCGGAGGCTAATGGGTCAACTTCAGTCACTTCTCCCACGAAATGCCAAACTCAATAAACAGAAAGTCCTTGATTTTGGGATTGCACATCTCAAAGAAGTTATCATCCTCCGCTTCAGAATCTTCAGCCTTTGCAAATGGGTCAATGTTAACCAAGATGTTGCCACTATCCTCCCAAAAATCTTTATCTTCTGAACTGTTGCTTTCTAATTTCTTTTACTGTGACTTCTTTTTAGGACTACTCGTTTCCATATTTACTCCTCTTTTTATTAAACCCTTCTAAACATTTTACACATTTTTTTCACGTTCTCACCGCTCTGCTTCCAGCGGCCTTTTGGTGGTTTCTTAACCCTCCACGTACGACGTGACCCGCAGCTTTTATTTGGAAAATCCAAATTCAGATAGAACAGAATGTTAAGTAACAAACGACTTCCGGTATTGGACTGTCATTATTGAGGTCGAAGAACTAAACGTTTCATCCACTTTCGTAAGGGGCTTCATCAGGAGGAAAGCCCTAAGGGCACGGTAACGCCACGTGTAAATCACGCCAGAGGCTAAACTCTTTCGCAAGGGAAGGGATAGAACAGCACGGTAACTCAACGTGTAAACCACGCCAGAGGCGAAATTCTTCTAACGATCGTAAGGAGAAAGGCGTAAATTTATAAGCACGTGCCGTCGCGGTTCAGTGGTGCTGACCGGGGCTTAGGAATTAGCGGTGTCATTATTGAGGTCCATGGTCCAATTCCGGAAGTCGTTTGTTATTTAATGACAATGGCCGCGAAAGCCTCCGAAATCATCTCAATAACCTCTACGGAGAGGATATTTCTATTAAAGCCTCTTCCTTTTCTAAACTTCGACATAAGTCATCTAAATTCCTTTGCATCTTAACGTTTCTTTCCCGTTGTCGTAACAAAATCGTACCTTCTTTTCTTAAAGTCAAACATCACATTTCAACGCACTCACGATCCGTTTCCAAACCATTGTTAGATCTTCATTTAGAATTATCCAATACTCTAAGTTTTCTTGACTGGTCTCTCTTCGATTCGGTCACCTACACATGGCTCAAAACATTAGAAATGACGACTGCGACGTTGATTAAGGTGTCTACAGACAGGTATAAATCTTGCTTCTTATGCCCTCTCTCCTAGCGAAAATTTTATACTTTCCAAAGGTTTGAATTTTTCGCTAGCCCCCAAAAGCATTCCTATGGAAGATTATTAATTTGGTAGAATCTTCTGTGAGAACGCTTCGTAAAGACGTTGCCGATCTTATCCGTTTCGAAACTGTCAGGTATTTACGATCATCTAAACCTCCTAAAAGTAACATTACAAAAGACGAAATGAATGCTTTCAACACCTTACGTTCCAATTCCGACATCTCAATTTTGTCCGCTGATAAAGGTAATGCTACCGTAGTTATGGATCGAACAGAATACACCACTAAAGTTAAGTCTTCACTCCAAGATTCTTCTTATGTCCCACTGTCTCGCGACCCAACTTCCAAAATCGAACGGGAAGTCACTTCTCTCATAAAATCTTCAGTCTTCCCACTGATATTCAACGGATGTTGATTGCTCGAGCTTCAAAGCTTCCTTGGTTCTAAGGTCTTCGGCCCATTTCGTTGAACTTATATCCAGTATAAGCGTTGAACCTGAGGATTTACTTTTGAGTTTCGATGTCACTTCCCTTTTTACTAAAATTGATATTTCCGATTCCATAGTCATAATGCAACAGTTGTTATCAGAGAATGAAGATATGTCTTCAAGTCTACCTGCTCTTATAAAAAAATGTCTCTCTTCCACTTATTTATTATTTCAAGGCCAGTTCTTTAAACAAATCTCTGGTGCGGCCATAGGTTCTCCTCTTTCACCTGTCGTTGCCAATATCTCCATGAAAGCTTTCGAAACCGTAGTTCTGGAATCTTCAGAATGGAAGTCCAAGGTTTGGTTCTGATACGTTGACGATACCTTTATTATTTGGCGAAATTGGTAAAGACACGTTACCTGTCTTCTTGAATAATCTCAATAGTCAACCTCCAGATATTAGCTTTACCATAGAGATAGAAAGTAACTGTTCCCTTCCTTTCTTAGGTGTACAGGTCTCTCGCCAACTCAGTGGCAAACCTGGTCATTCTGTATATCGTAAACCCACTCACACTAATCGCCGATTCCCACCATCATCCTGTAACCTTTCGCTCCGATTTTAAATGGAAATTAATTATAATCGAATATTATGGGTATTTAAAAATTCGGATATTCAACATTGTAAAAGTTCCAGCCCGCTCGAGACCGCCAGTTCGCCGTTACGCGCGGATGAAACTTTAGCGGGGTATTCCGATATCTGCTTTGATGCAAGAGAAGGAAACTTGATAACAAGGAATAAAATCAAATTTTACCCCGAACCGAGCACCAGATTTTTATTCCGGTAAAGCCAACTTCGCTTCTCCAGGCCGATCCCGCAGTTCTCAGTTGAGGAAGCGCTTTGCTCCTACCTCAGCTGGGCGACCAGAATTATACCAGAATTCTTCTAGAAAATTTAGATCCAGCTCCCCGAACGACATTCCCGACCCGCTCCATTTAGTTTATAATTTATTAATTTAAAACGACGCATACCTGGAATTCGGAATGGGTCAAAACTGACTAGTTCATATTCACGAAGCTGCACCACTTTACTAATTTCAAATAGCGCAAACTTGAGATCGGGCTGCGCTACTTGAAGATAATTAAAAGTCCCGTAGTTTATTCGTTTCAAATAGCGCACACCTGAGATCTGGCTGCGCGATTTTAAATAATTCAGTTTGAAATCATCAAGTCCCGAAGTGTTCCCAATTTACAAATTTGAAATAGCACAAACCTGAGATCGGGCTGTGCGATTTTAGATTCCCATTCCCGAAGCTTCCCTAATGTATTAATCCGAGACAAAGCAAATCTAAGATCGGGCTGCATTATTGTAAACAATTCGAAGTCTCGAAATTTCCCCATAGCTTTACCGCCGCTACAAGCAGGTGCCCGGAGCACGGCTCCACACTAAAGTTTCCCGCATAATAGTCAATTCCCACAGGTCAAAGTTCACATACTTCAAGCTTCGTGGTTATTCGACCTCGGCACGCGCGATCTATCTGTTATCAACCCCGATAGCCTTTTATCACCCACTGTTGTCAACAAGTCACATTCTGCGGTCTAGCACGTGGGAAACAAAAAAAAGTCCACCCAGGTGGTATTTGAAAATTTATTTGCTTTCATTAAATAATATAGCTGATAATATCGTGCTTTCATTAACTAAAGGAACTGACATTTGTTTACATTCGCAGCACTGCCAACCTCTGCCCATCATCCTGAGAAGTACCAGCGACTGTCAAACAGTTGAGAGCCGAGATCGCTGCTGCCATTTGGGTGGGCTAACCACAACCGGAACCGAATTAAATTTTATTTTATGCCTACGATTTGGAATACTTTATATATTGATTCATTTCTACAATTAAGGTTTGACATGTACATAGTGTTGAATAAATGTAATTTCTGTTATTTAATATTCTTTAAATCAGTCATGGTATAAATAAATTGAACCTGGACCCAGTAAGAATTACCCACTTATTTGGAGTAAAGTTAATTAATGCTATTATTAAATAAATATACCAGGAAGCGTTGCAATCCTACACAAAAACTTTTCGTCATCAATTCGCTCGTACACCGGGCTGTTTCCATATCCCAATCCGATAATGTCCACGCTGAATTAAACCATATTCGGAAAGCTCTTAGGAACAACAGTTACCGCGCTAGGAACATACAGTCGGCCATCAATCGCCATCTTCATCCACGGCCACCCAAACCTCCAAAACCAAACCTCCTGCAGCAATAGCTTTTCTTCCTTATATTTACCAAGTCACCGATCGCGTAGGTAAGTTTCTTCAAAACAAAACATTAAAACACCTAAAGATAAATTAAATACTATGTCATCTAAAGGTGTTTATAGAGTCCCTGGCTCTTGTAATGCCGTATACATTGGTGAAACAAGACGTTCAGTGAAAACTAGCATCTCTGGGCACCAGAGCTGTCTGAACTCGGGTCTCGTTTCATCATCAGCCATTGTTGAACACCAACGTGATACCTGTCATAAGATCATTTTCGATGAAACTTTCGTCATCTGCAAATCCCCATTCTTCTTTAGCAGAAAGATTCGGAAAGCCATTGAGATTTACAAACACCCTGACAATCTCAATCCGGACGAAGGCTTTCCCCTTCCTTCTATGTGGAAAGTGCTAATTTCTAAGCCCCGCCCACCGCCACTGAACCGCGACGACACTTGCCTATAAATTCTCGCCTTTCTCCTTACGATCGTTAGAAGAGTTTCGTCTCTGGCGTGGTTTACACGTTGAGTTACCGTGCTCTTTTGCTTTTCCTCCCGATGAGTTCTTAGACCTCAATAATGACACGGTGCAATCCCGGAAGTCGTTTGTTACTTAATGACAATGGCCGTGAAAGACTCCAAAATCAGAACAGAATGTTCAAATTTAAAACCAATAAAGTACCCATAACAGAACTAAAAACTCTAAAATATATTGCAATCAGAATAGTAGACACAAAGAGAAATAACGGACGAGGGTAGAGTGGTACGAATCGCACGAGACGGCCAACCTAAAGGAATAAGTATTGGGCGACCAAAAAAACCTATGGCGCGACGCCGTCTAATAATATGGCAAAGAATAGGCTGTTAGTATATTTTAGAAGTTAGAAGAAAAAGAAAGAGAAATAAATGAAAATTTAGTACAGTAGATTACATTTCTTGCAACCGTCTTCTAAGACATTAATACTAAAAGCTGTCATTGGAATTGAGGTTTCCATTACTGATACGCATAGAAGAAGGGATATGTTGCTAGGCAACACTTTTAATTTCTATGTTTAAAAGTACTTTTTTGCACTCATGATTTCAAAATTCATATTTCCCGGTCATTCCCGATGCGCCGAAAATGACTTTTCCCGCACCGGGGTGTTTTTTACTTTCCCACAAAAACTATGGCAATTGTGTGTTCCAGGGGCGCTGTAAACGTCAACAAAAGCTAACAGGTGCTAGGATACGTATAAAAATTTAGTAATTTGTGCTGCCAACTCAGTAAAGTTGTAAAACACTAAATAATGTTTTTTTAACTTTTTTAAATATTTTGAGTTATTCGTTACAAAAAACATTGTACCTACCTCTTTCGGGAAGAATTTTCCCGAATTCGCACTACATGCAGCACTCCCTTCGGTCGTGCTGCAAACAAAGTGCTCATTCGGGAAAATTTACTTCCCGAACTTGTTAGGTAAATAACTATTACATCCGAGGAACTAAAAGTAAGTTCTATTTGGCCGCCTATATACGCAATCACGCGATTGACTGTAGACACAACATTCACAACACAACACAGGTGCGAAGCTCCGTCGCTGCAGGTTGCCACACAGAAGTACAATGACCTCCTGCTCCAGCTCTAGATGTTCCATATGGGTGGGCAGCGGGAGGCGGGAGCACCCTGCAGTCTTTTATTCGTTACTAAATATTTAACGTGAATTACGTCTTGGAAATTTTCAGTCACATTCAATACCCGATTTTCAAATATTACTGACGTTCACGACGAGACCCGCCGTACCCACTGTTTTCACGTCACGCGCCCATCTCTACTTGAAACCCACTTAGGATGTTTGCCAGTGAAAAAGTCTTGGGATAAGTTTACCCAAGGAGCCTTGCGATATCGTAATTGTTAAGTTTTCCCTGCTTGATTGGTCATCTAGTCAAATGCAGCAAGTATTGTAGTAGGTAGGTATGTTTTCAGTAGTCCAGCAGCTGCGGCTTATGTGACGTATGTGTTGGCACTGTTAATAGGACCAAACTGTTGGCTCGGGCAAAATCTATGACTTCAATATTGACATGACTATCATGATTATCAAGAATAAGTAAGTGCTTGTTGTCCAGGCTGCAACTGGAAAGTTTCTGCAAGTGTCCCAGATACTTCAAAAAGTTTTCTTTTGTCATTCGCCCAAATGGGTGGATGGCTCCTATAGAGCCTGGTGGTGTACCTTCAAGCATGCAGTCTTGCTAGTTTCCCCATGGTAAAATAATAAAGGGAAGAGCATGATTGCCACAGGCATTTACTACAGAACAAACTGTTACGAGCTGCCCCCTCTCAACCGAGATCATTTTTGCTACCTGTTTAGCACCTTTCTCTCTGATGATTTTCGAATGCCTATCTATGAACAGCCATCACACCCATTTCATCAAAATTCCAAATTTTTTCAGGTGTAAACTGTTGCTTTTCAATTGTAGATTGAAGTGTGCTCACTGTGCGTTTATTAAATGCTGTGCTACGAGGTAGCTAATTGGCTCAGGACTTGGAGAGACAGCCTGCAGTTCCTATTCATGAAGCTCCTTGCCTAATCCCAGCCTGCTCTTTTCTTTACATGCAAGGAGGAAAAAGTCTTCTTGTGATTTGCCTTAGCAAATTCATAGGCAAGTTCTCGAAGCTTCACGAGTGGTAGTACACTACACTATAATTCAGACGAGATGCATGGAGAACGTTGCAATTTGCTTTTCTTCTTTACTAGCACAAAGCTTTGCCTTTTTGAACAAAAATAAGCACTCTTCTCACTTTCTAATCAGCCCGTTGAGGGCTGATTTTGAATTGTTTGGCAGTGCCGCAACAGCTGTGGTGACAGTATTAGTCAGGCAGTACTAGCTTCTTTGCACTGGCAATATAAGAAACATAACCTCAAGAACGCACCCCAAAGTTATATTAAAATGCTCCTAAGAAACAACATAAAACCAAAAACTCAGTCCCATTTATAGAGTAATTAAACAACAATGAAAATATTACTTACCGTAAAAAAATTACACATGCAGAAAAAACAAAAATTGTCACACAATTAAAGAAATCACTCGCAACGCCATTTAATATATAAATGAAACCCACTCCCCTAATTTTTCTATTTTCTCAATTTCTCGTTTTCTTTTTTTGTCTCTGCAAATCTCTTCATTTCTCTTCTTAACTCCTCATACTTTGACTTAGTCTCCCTAGTTTCCTCCACCACCATCT
>CALNHX010003716.1:101560-143157 GCA_940337035.1 Agriotes lineatus
TGTGGGAGTTACGTTTCAGAAGAATACCGTGAAGCGCGAAACTGTGATGCGCAAGTAAACACATAAATGATAAGGGCAGGGTTAGGTTCCATAAACTAGATTTATTTATACTATGCAACCTCAAAACATTTAAGAATACATAAACGTGCATATACACACTAAAATTCCATACGTAAGATAAGTCTGCCACTTGAATCTAGAGCTTGAATTGTCCATTTGTGTAACACTTTTATTCTTCACATACCCCCTGGAAATGTGTATGTAATTGTCATTACCCTTGTATAGATTGATAAAACTATAGTTTTAGTATAACAATGAGATAAAATTAAAAATATATGTACTTATTAAAGGTTGTATTCGTTAATTATAGCAGGATACCCATTTACACCACAGGGAGATGGAATTTCAGAAATTCTCCTATTTTATTCTAAGAGATATTGAGAAATTCGTGAAAACACAGTTTACCCCTTTTCACCTCTTAGGGGTAAATATTTCTAAAAATTCTTTCAGCCCTTTTTATCCTGAAATAAACCCAGAGGAGAAATAATTAAGTATTTTAACCCTCTACCCCTTTTCAATTTTCCCTTTTTACCGCTTTAGAGGTGAAATTCAAAAAACCCTAAAACCCCTTTGTAACTTCAGTGGACTGTATGGAATAATACACTAATTTGGCGCAAAAAGGCCGTTTATTTAGTGTAATATAAAAATGAAATTTGGACCCCTGACTGCAAACGTGATGCACGGTTCACAGCTGTCGCAAATCTGAGTCAGACGGGCTGACGCCGATACATAGAAAGGAGAGGGCATAAACAATGTACAGGGTGGTACAAACATTTCTCAACATGCCGCCGGCCTTGAAAGTATAACTTTCAATAAGAAACAATATTTACATATATGTATGATATAAACATGAAATCTAATTTAACGCTAACAGTCTCTAGCCGCACAAACGCACAAATACACAAAAAAAGGCCCTTCACTTCACTCTCACTTACACCGCGGTGTTCCCCATGGGAAGGGGGCAAAGCTTAGTGTTGACTCCATCTTTTCAGGATAGAGTTGAACGATGCATCCTAATCTCCATTCAAGGGGAGGTGCGTTGTCCTCTTTAACCAATACCAAGGACCCCTCAACTAGATCGGAATGGTGCGAATTCCATTTTGAACGTTGCTGGAGTTCTGACAAATACTCCTTACTCCAACGTGACCACATATGCTGCTGGAGCTTCTGAATTCTCTGGTACGTTGACAATCGTGAATCGGGGACCTCTTGTACATCGGGCTCTGGAGCTGATACCAGAGGTCGACCAACCAAGAAGTGAGCAGGCGTTAGCGGCTCTAGGTCGTTGGGGTCTGACGATAGAGGGGATAACGGACGGGAATTGAGGATTGCTTCAATTTGTATTAGCAAGGTGCAATGCTCTTCATAAGTAAGAAGCGCATTACCTGTTACACGTTTTAAATGGTGTTTAGAGGACTTTATGCCTGCCTCCCACAGTCCACCAAAGTGTGGGCTGTGCGCGAGAATAAAGTGCCAGCTGATTCCCTCACTAATCGCGTATTGAGCAATAGTAGCATTCTGTTCTTTAAGAATCATGCCTAATTAGAGGAGCTCGGAATTAGCTCCTACAAAATTGTCCGAGTAAATATGGACAGGGTTGCCTCTTCGGCCTATAAATCGCCTAAGAGCAAGTATGAAACACGCTGTTGTGAGGTCAGTGACCAGTTCGAGGTGCACTGCCTTTGTGGAAAAACATGAAAAGGCATACATATGCCTTGTTGGTTTTACAACCGCGACCTTTTCGGCCTTTGACCGTTATGGGGCCGGCATAGTCGACTCCGGTTACATAGAAAGGGGGTGACGGTTCAGTTCGTGACCTAGGAAGGTTGCCCATAATCGGCTCAGTGAGTTTAGGTGAAAATCGGTAACACCTTAAGCATTGGTGTACAACTTGTTTAACGAGATTCCTGACTGAAACAATCCAGAAGCTCTCTCTTAGGGTCGAGAGCAATAGCTGGGGTCCAGCGTGAAGCAACCGAATGTGCTCCCGAGAAACAATGAGTTTAGCAAGATGGTGCTTTCCTGAAACTACCAACGGGAATTTTTTATTAAATGAAAATTGGGAATTTCCGAGTCTACCTCCGACTCGAATGATTCCGTTCGAGTCCAAAAATGGGTTTAGCCTTTTTAATGAACTGCAATTCTTCACAGATTCGGACCTACTAAGCTGCTTGAGCTCTTCAGGAAAGGACTCGGTTTGAGAAATCTTGACTAAAGATAAGAGTGCTTCTTGCAGCTCCTTTGGACTAAGGGACCCAATGGCACGTTCGACCTTGGGGATGAAGCAGTTGCTTCGAAACCGTAGGCAATACGCTACTATTCTTTGTAATCTAGTGAGATTAGAAAATGTATTAAATGGAAATTGAAGTGTAGAAACCGCCGATGACAGGCACTGTGGTTTCTGTTTTAGGTCTGGTAGTTTTGGATTTGAAGCGTTTGAAATTGGCCATGAATCCTCATCTTTGAGAAGAAAGGTGGGGCCATTCCACCAAATGCTAGACTCCTTTAACTGTCGTGGGGAAACACCCCTGGAAAGCAGATCAGCTGGGTTAGACTTGGTGGGAACGTGCCTCCACGTAGCATGAGATGTGAGCTGTTGAACATCGGCAACTCTGTTGCAAACAAAGGGTTTCAGGAGGTTGGGGCTTGTCTTCAACCACCCTATGACAATAGTAGAATCTGTCCACAGAATACAACGACCTATGGTTAGATTTAATGCCTTCAGAACTAGGTCTGAAAGTTTGGCAAGAAGAACGGCTCCGCAGAGCTCAAGTTTCGAAATTGTGATGAGTTTCAGTGGTGCAACTTTGGATTTCGCACAAAGAAGTGATACGTGAATTTGATTGCAAGTAAATGCATGCGCCATATGCATGATTAGAGGCATCGCAGAAGCCATGTAGTTCTACCTCTGTGAATTCTTTGCAAAGAACGTGACGAGGAAGTTTTAGATCACTGAGGAGTGTGAGCTCGTTGCGATATGAACTCCATTTATCTTGGATACTGTTAGGGACTTGATCATCCCAAGACAGCTTTTCCATCCATAACTGTTGCAAAAGAATTTTTACATTAATAATGCATGGCGTGAGGAGACCTAAACGATCAAATATTTGTGATATTTCTGAGAGAATGATACGTTTGGTCATCCTTCCACAGGAGGAATTTGGTATTGAATACATTAACTGGTCAGTATGAAAATGCCAGACTAGACCTAACGTGTTTGTGTGCTCATGGAAGCCAAACTCGAGAACACCTGGGTGAATATCACTGAGGACTGCTGGGTCGTTAGAGATCCACTTGCGCAATTTAAACCAACCTGATCTAAGGACAGTGAGAAGACTTGAACAAATGTGACGTGCTTGATCTAGGATGTCAGCGCCTGTGAGCAGGTCGTCGACGTAGAAATCTTCCTTTATTATTTTGGCGATTTCGGGTAATGAATCTTCACATTCAATGCCTAGTTGGGTTAAACAACGAATTGAAAGGAAACTGGCTGAGGCAGTTCCATATGTGACACTATTCAAATTGTAAGTTTGAAGTGGTTCTGTGGGACTAGATCGCCACAGGATGCGCTAGAGAATGCGCTGGCTAGGTTCTACTTGCACCTGCCTGTACATTTTTTCGATGTCTGCGGATATTGCATAGAAATGCTTGCGAAATCTAACAAGGATCGAAAATAGATCTTGTTGTATGGTCGGGCCAACCATCTGTATACTATTCAATGAATGCCCTGTAGAAGTAACCGCAGAACCATTGAAGACTACTCTGAGCTTAGTAGTAAGGGTCTCCTCTTTGAGTACTCCGTGGTGGGGGAGATAATATGAAATTTCTGAAGAAGTGGGATTGGCTACGGACATGTGGCCAAGGTCCTCGTACTCCTTCATGAAGGCGATGTATCTTTCTGAGAGAACTGGGTTTGACTGTAGTTTCTTCTCAAGTGATTGAAATCGTTTACGAGCTGTTTGAAATGAATCACCCAATACAGTAGCAGGGCTCTTGAAGGGGATTGAAACTATAAATCTACCCTCGGCGTCCCGACGGGTATTTTGAACGAAATGAGCCTCGCAGGCGTTTTCCTCCTTTGAGAAAACTTTCTCGATTGGGTAGTGCTCGAGTTCCCAAAATCTCGTAAGTGAATCTGGGGTGTCTTCGAGGCAACTAACATTGCAATGGCTTTGGCTTACCAAGCTGGTACTGGTTGGACCAGAAATTACCCATCCAAAACGTGTTTTTTGGAGGATTGGAAGATTTGGTCCTAAGGAGATTTGCCCTATACACAAGAGCTTCCAGAAGACTGGAGCACCTAACAAAATGTCAATTTCGCCAGGGACATTAAAGGAAGGGTCAGAAAATTTGATGTTGTCTGGGATCCTGTACTTGGTGCGATCAACGCGAAAACCGGGCATGACGCCGCTAATCTGGTCTATAACAAGACATGAGACTCCTATAGTGAATTGTGTGTGATGTGCTAACAGCTCGACATCACATCTCAAATGAACGTGGGAAGTGGCTTTACTTAACCCTGAAACAATAACATTTGCATCATTGACTCGCAGATTTAGCCTTTTAGAAAGACCTGAAGTAATGAAGTTAGACTGAGACCCTGAATCCAACAGGATTCGAACAGTGTGGAGTTCCGGCAAAATCAAGGATCTGCGCAGAAGCAATGGGTAGCAGCGTTTGAACTTCGTTGGAACAAAATGCTGAAGTGATCTTGCTTGGTTCAACAGGAATTTCTGCGTCCTTTGCAGGTCCTGGTTGTACCGAAGCTACTGTAAGCGGGTCCTCATGCAAGAGAGTATGATGCCTTCCCTTACATTTCCTACATGTGTATTGGGAAGTACATTTATATGAAAAGTGACCCTTCGATAGGCAATTCAGGCACACCTTGAGCTCTTTTGCCTTATGCATTCTATTATGTGCAGTAAGTTTTTGAAAATCATCACATTTTGCTAGAGAATGGAATTTGTTACAAAATAAACATGTGAGATTACTCGAAACAAAGGACTTTGAATGTGCCTTGGATTTTTCAGGAACATATTTTTCCTGCTTGGCTTCTAGGGTTTCTAAAACATCCGCAGTGTCTTTGAGAAAATCTTTGAACTCCTCAAGAGTAGGCAGCTCTGTATTGGAACTTCGTTTCAAGGACTCCCACTCGCGGGCTGTTTTGGAATCAAGTTTCTTAGAAATTATGAAAATTATAAATGTTTCTAACAGAGCTTGGTATGAGGCTAAGGATTTTAGCGCAGTGATATTCTTGAAAAGTGTCATTTACCTTTCTTAACTTTTGAGCCGATTCCTTGGTTAATGGCTCGAGATCGAAAATAGTTTTCAAATGATTATAAACTAGCATTCTAGGGTTATTATACCTAGCACAAACACTACCCCAAGCTACTTGGTAGTTGGCAGCAGTAAATTCTAAAGATTTGATTATTTCTGACGCTTGACCACTAAGGCTGGCCTTTAAGTAGTGCAACCTTTGAATATCAGTAATCGACTTATTATCGTGTATAAGATTTTTAAAGATTTCTCTGAATTCAAGCCAATCTGAAATATCGCCATTATACTTTGGCAGATTTATGGTAGAGAGTTTTATAAATGGGGTGCTAGAATTTGCAGAAGCTACGCTAGAACCGTTAGAATGCAAACTACCCTCCCGCGGAAATGAATTACTTCGGTATTTGTTTATTAAAACGTTTGCATCAGCAATTGCACCTGTTTGATTCACACAGATGCGTGCATCAAAACCTTTTTGATTATAATTAATCATGTAATTCAAGTCATAACTGTTCTATCTCATTTAAAGGTCGTGGTAAAGCCAAATTTGCATATTGCCGTATTTGTTTGCCTCTGTTAATGTTGGAAAGGAATTTGTAAGCTTCCCTTAATGGCTTTTAAGCGGATGGATACATTTTCTACTAGAACTTAAGCCGACTTAGCATATTTGGGAATCATGGGTTTATGGATTTCGTTCAATTGCCTCATTGAGAGAGCTTAGCATTAAGATTCTTAGAATAAGTATTTATTCCTACGTGCGACGCTCCGATTGGCTACGCAGGATCGCCTCAGCCAATAGTGTTTGAGCTTGCCCCTCCTTGATGAATTTGCGAGTTCGGCTCGTTGTAAATTCAGAGTTAGTTAGATTCAGAGCCTCGAGTAAGCAAGTTCAGCTAGGCTTTGTGCTGGGTTGCGGTCGTTCTAACTCCCTGGTAAAGACGTTTCCAGGTTGTTTTGTGTTACGGCTACGCGCAATTCGCTATTTTCGCGTGGCCAATCCAAGCGTGTCACAACAGTTGAAGCTTTTGTAAAAAACCATCGGTCCATCAGTGACGTTTGTAATCGTTGTTACTCAATATACTCGTGTTTGTTAAGTCTTGTTTCACTCCAACAACTAACTGAACCCAAGTCAGGGTTATTAAGTGGCAGTTCCCGGCAATCCCATTGAACCGGAATTCGCAGCGGATTAACTGGAGGCCCCATTCGTGGAAGCCTCTTATCAAGTTAATCATACAAAAAACATTGGTCCTTCGAGCCGGATGTGGAACAAGCTAAAAAACGCGAGTGTACAAGTTTCCAGTAGCTGGTGGATGCAATTGCTCCAACATCGTTTCGTCGGAGAGCGTCAAGAAGCTTCCCCAACACCAGGAAATTCAACCATCGAGAGCTTACACCGAGTCCAGTTCCCACGTCAAGCGGCAGCGATCGGCAGCGGGTTGGTTTTCTGTTCGTCAAGAAGTTACTACGTTCTCAAATCAAAAGTAAGTCCTTTTCCATTACACCTTCGTTTAGTGTTGTTTTTTGCTTGCGTCAGTCATGGTGGAAACTCGTTCGACATCAGCGGTCATGTCGGAAGCTCGCGCTTTAACCACTCGTTGCAAATTCATAAAAGCCCAAGTAGATCGTTTCAAAACTCTATTTCATAGAATTTCTTCGTCCAGCCCCGTGAACGCTCACGAGGTCGGCAACTTGTCAAAAGAATTTAGTTGTTTCCAAAATTTGTTGGATGAGTATAAGAAGTCAATGGAGGGCCTAATGGAGGCCGACGCTGAACACTTTGACGAACTTTTCAAGGAATTCGACGCTTTTATGACTCATTTTAACGAGATTAGTAGCACAGTCGAGGAATTCTTATCAAAAAATAAGATCAGTCCGGGTATAAAACCGAATATAGGTCAAAATTCTTTGCAAAGTGGCCCTTCAGGAGAGCTCGCTGGATTAAGATTACCACCCTTAGATTTGCCTTCCTTTTCGGGGAAATTCGAGAATTGGGTTCAATTTCATGACTCCTTTACGTCGCTTATTCATAACAACGCTAATTTGACCAACGTTCAGAAATTTTACTATTTGATTTCTTCCCTTAAGGGAGAAGCTGCTAGTTCAATCTCGTCGTTAAAAGTTACCAACGATAACTATACCATTGCTTGGGACATCCTAGTCAAGCGATTTGAAAATAAGAAGCTGATAGTAAAATCAAACATAAATGCGTTATTCAGTTTAGAGAGCGTAAAAAAGGATTCACATTCGTCTGTTCAAAGGCTGCTCGATAGTGTAGTTAGAATTTTGGAAATTTTAAAGGCGTACGGGGAACCCACAGTCGACACCATACTAATACACATCATAGTTTCGAATCTCAGCTCAGCAATGCAGACTGACTGGGAATTATACAAACATACCGGACATTTTCCTACTTTGCGAGAGTTGTTAGATTTTTTAGAGAGCAAAAGTCACTTATTAGGTTCGCTGGAAGCTGCGAAAATAGGTTCGAGTTTGGGAAATCAGGGATCCGAGCAAAAAAGTCATGCATGCGCTCATGTAGCCAGAGAGCAAGGTAATCACTCTTGTGATTTTTGCAAAAATAGTAATCATTCGATTAGCGCTTGCGAATCTTTTTCAAAATTGTCGGTTAACGCTCGTATCGAAGAGGCGCGTCGTTTGAAACTATGCAACAATTGTCTCAAGCCCGGACATTTCGTGGTAAAATGCACATCGTCGAGATGCCGCGTATGCAGAAAAAAGCACCATACTTTACTGTGTTTGCGTCCAAAGCGCGACGCGCACGAAAATACTTCGTCGCCGCGTCCTGGACCGCCAGAAACCAGCAGCGACACGCGGGAGGTCGGGGCCGTCGCCCCGATCGAGGCACCCGTCGCATCCGTTTCAGCAGCTTGTAGCCGTCCTGCAATCGCGGCGCCAGCGCAAGTTTTATTGTCCACGGTTAGCGTATTCGTAGAAGGATCCTCCGGGTCATTTTCCCGGGCAAAAGCTCTTTTGGACCCCGGATCCCAACTTAACTTAGTTAGCGCCGACTTGTGTGAAAATTTGAAAATTGAGAAACGAGGTAATATCACCTCACTGTCGGGTGTTGGTGCCAGGGCTCTGAACGCTGAATTCAGGGCAAACGTTCGAATCCGCTCCCGCAACGGGAAATACGAGGACATTTTGAGCTGTGTTGTGTTAGACAAAATTACGGACCCTCTGCCGGCCCTTTCTTTCTCGTTGAGGGATTTGAAGATCCCACCAAACATTGTGCTAGCCGATTCAGATTGTAATACACCGGGAAAGATTGATCTTTTATTAGGCGCGAATGTCTTTTGGCAAGTGCTCTGTCAGGGACAGGTGAAATTGGGCCCAGAGAAGCCATTCTTAACAAAAACTCTTTTTGGTTGGGTTTTAGGCGGAAACATGAACGTCGAAAATCGAGCGCTCATGCTTTCAAATAGAGTTAAGTGTAGCCGGCATCGAGCACGGCATTCAGAGATTTTGGGAAATCGAGGGGGCTTACGGTTCATCCGGCCGACTCTCTGCTGATGACAAATTTTGCGAGGACCATTTTGAATCGACTACGAAACGGGCGTCGTCGGAGCCGCGTAGGTTCATCGTGAGCATACCTTTCAGGAAAGATGCTCCATCGCTGGGAGACTCGCGCGGTATAGCGTTAAAGCGTTTCTATTCATTAGAAAACAAATTGTCAAAAAATCCCGAGTTGAAAACCGCGTATTCCGCATTTCTCAAAGATTACGAGTCGCTTGGTCACTTGAGCAAGGTGGACGACGAAGCGAGCCTTCCTCATCATCGGTTCTATTTGCCACATTTGCCAGTCATAAAGGAGGACAGTTCAACGACCAAACATCGCGTTGTTTTTGACGGCAGTTGTGCGTCCTCCTCCGGAGTATCGCTTAACGACCTTCAACATAAGGGCCCAGTGGTCCAGCAGTCGTTGTTTGCAATTCTTTGTCGCTTTAGGCAATTCAAGTACGTGCTGAAAGCAGATTGCGCCAAAATGTATAGGCAAATCCTCGTGGACCCCTCGCAGACGCAATACCAATTAATTTTATGGCGTGACGACAAAACCTCAGCGGTAAAATGCTTCAAATTATTAACTGTCACCTACGGTACTAAATCAGCCTCGTACCTAGCAACTAGGTGCTTGATACAAATCGCCCAGGAAATCGAAGCATCGCTTCCAGAGGCCTCATTAAGAATTAGCCGGGATTTTTATGTAGATGACCTACTGACTGGTTTTGAAAATAGGGCGGAAGCCATAAAGACGCAATTCGAAATTAGTAGCGCTTTGTCGGGGTACGGGTTTGAATTGCGAAAGTGGGCATCCAACGACAGTGAAGTAGCTAGCTCCATTGGTGTGGATCGCGGCAGCGTAGAGCCCATTTCTTTGACGGAAGACGCCACGGAGAAAACTCTTGGCATTTTTTGGGATACTCGGCGGGACGTGCTAAGTTACAGAGTGAACCCTAGCTGTTGCAAATCAGTTACCAAGCGGGCTATACTCTCTAGTATGGCTCAAGTATTCGATCCCTTGGGACTACTTGGTCCAAGCGTTCTAACTATGAAACTTCTCGTGCAACGGCTTTGGCAGTTGAAGTTGTCATGGGACGAAACGGTGCCCATGGAGATGCGCTCCAGATACGACGAACTCCATTCTTCATTACGCTCTTTGGGCTCATTGACAATTCCGAGGCGGGTAATTTGCGATGACATAAATTCGATAGATCTCCACGGATTTGCGGACGCGAGTTCTGTAGCCTATGGGTGCGCCGTGTATATACGTTGCGTTGACGCGCGCGGTAATGTCACCACCAATTTGCTTTGTGCTAAGTCAAGGGTCGCTCCATTAAAAACAATATCCTTGCCTCGTCTGGAGCTTTGCGCAGCCTTACTGTTGGCTCGTTTGATTAAAACTATACTCGATTCCTCCGCATTTAAATTTGACCGCGTGTACTATTGGTCGGACTCCACCATAACTCTGCACTGGATAAATAAGGATGCGAGTAATTGGAAGACGTTCGTCGCGAACCGGGTGTCCGAGATTCACGAACTAAGCAATAGGGAAGAATGGTTTCACGTGCGTACAAATTGCAACCCGTCCGATATAATTAGCAGGGGAATGTTACCCCAGGAGTTACTCAACTCACGCTTGTGGTGGCACGGGCCAGAGTTTTTGTCACAGGCGGACTTAAAACCCCAGCCCGTTAAAATTGATTCGGGTGAGCTACCAGCCCAAGAGTCGCGCCCAGTAGTGGCCACTCTTCTCCATCGCGTCCCAGAATTTGAACTTTTCAGGCGCTATTCCAGTTTCACCGGTGGCAGAAATCAGCTATCGGAATTAAAAAATATCCTGTCAGGCTCTAGTGAGCAATGCATAAGGGAAGAATTGTCGAAACATAACATTAAGTGGAATTTTATTCCGGCACGCTCTCCGCACTTTGGCGGCATTTGGGAAGCGGGGGTAAAGTCATTGAAATATTATTTAAGGCGAATATCTTGCAATGCAAAGTTAACTTTCATTGAGTATTACACCATGCTGACTCAAGTGGAGGCGATACTAAATTCCCGCCCACTCTGTGTGCTCCCTACCGACGCCTCATTCCCCGAAGTCCTTACTCCTGCCCACTTCTTGATCGGTCGGAAGCTGACTTCGTTTCCGGAAGCCCAACTCCAGGGCATACCGGAAAATCGTCTCAGCCGCTATGGGCTGGTCCAGCGGCTGTCTCAGCAGTTTTGGGATCGTTGGTCCCGGGACTACCTCCACCTCCTGCAGCGCCGGCCTAAGTGGAAGTCCTCCAGCACGTCTCTAGCCCCCCAGGTGGGCGACGTGGTACTCGTCCACGACGAGGCATCTCCAAGCTACCGTTGGCCACTGGCAATCATCTCGGCCACATATCCAGGAGCGGATGGTGTTGTGCGTGTGGTGCAGGTGCGCGATTCCCGAGGGAATCTCCTGAAACGCTCGGTGCGTAAAGTGTACATCCTACCCAAAGACGATCATTGCGATCAAGGGCAATAAACATTGACTTTGCTCTTAGTTGGTAGTTTTCGCTAATTGAACATTTTGCTAGGTTTAGTTGTTTCTTTGCTTGTATTCATGCTAGTCGTAAGTTATCTGTAAGGCTCTTGGATTATCATCTGTCATTAGTTCTTGTTATGCATTTGATTATTTGGTAGTGTCAGATTTCAGTTTAATTTTGGGATTTAATCACGTCGTGCCATAGTCGGCACTTCGGGGGCGGCATGTTTGATTCACACAGATGCGTGCATCAAAACCTTTTTGATTATAATTAATCATGTAATTCAAGTCATAACTGTTCTATCTCATTTAAAGGTCGTGGTAAAGCCAAATTTGCATCTTGCCGTATTTGTTTGCCTCTGTTAATGTTGGAAAGGAATTTGTAAGCTTCCCTTAATGGCTTTTAAGCGGATGGATACATTTTCTACTAGAACTTAAGCCGACTTAGCATATTTGGGAATCATGGGTTTATGGATTTCGTTCAATTGCCTCATTGAGAGAGCTTAGCATTAAGATTCTTAGAATAAGTATTTATTCCTACGTGCGACGCTCCGATTGGCTACGCAGGATCGCCTCAGCCAATAGTGTTTGAGCTTGCCCCTCCTTGATGAATTTGCGAGTTCGGCTCGTTGTAAATTCAGAGTTAGTTAGATTCAGAGCCTCGAGTAAGCAAGTTCAGCTAGGCTTTGTGCTGGGTTGCGGTCGTTCTAACTCCCTGGTAAAGACGTTTCCAGGTTGTTTTGTATTACGGCTACGCGCAATTCGCTATTTTCGCGTGGCCAATCCAAGCGTGTCACAACAGTTGAAGCTTTTGTAAAAAACCATCGGTCCATCAGTGACGTTTGTAATCGTTGTTACTCAATATACTCGTGTTTGTTAAGTCTTGTTTCACTCCAACAACTAACTGAACCCAAGTCAGGGTTATTAAGTGGCAGTTCCCGGCAATCCCATTGAACCGGAATTCGCAGCGGATTAATTGGGGGCCCCATTCGTGGAAGCCTCTTATCAAGTTAATCATACAAAAAACAGCACCAAAGTATGAATCCTCAAACGCTTGACGGTATTCATCAGCGTCTGGGGTAACCTCCCCATCTGGTGTATTGCTAGCTTGCTCTATTTTGTTTTGAATTTCTTCGAATTCCGGCAACAGACCGTTGGCTACGTTTAGCCTTGCTTCTAATTCTTCAACTTGCATTGCAGTAATATCTAATAGCTTGCTAACAAAAGTACGAAATCGCGTTAATTTACCCTTTAAAATCCCTCGGGAATGAATTAATGTTTCCATTGTACCAAATATCATATAGCAATAAAATATTGTATTTAATTACGAGCGAAATATATTCGTAGAACCTCTGTTTAATTTTGCTAATATTTGCGGTGAGAAAATGTCGACTGGCAATTTGTTAATTATTAAATTATTGAGAATAATTACAAGCATATATTATGCAAATAAAGCTTTGCACAAATGCTAAATACAGTTAAGCGGTGAACAACAAAGGAAATTGTAAAAATGGAACTCACATTAAAATATGCAGCTGGCCATCTCCGGCGCATGTGGTCGCTTGTTGCAGCTGGTTTGATTCACCCGAGAACCGGTCTCGCGGTGTCTCGGTGCACTTGCAATTGAAGATGTAGCGCTATGATGCATGCTGCCCTCCTTGTCGCACTCACAGGGAATGGAATTGAATATCGGAACGATTTATAACTTTGCACTATTCTGTTCGAAATTTGGCTCGCATGGACCAAATGTAACTTCAGTGGACTGTATGGAATAATACACTAATTTGACGCAAAAAGGCCGTTTATTTAGTGTAATATAAAAATGAAATTTGGACCCCTTACTGCAAACGTGATGCACGGTTCACAGCTGTCGCAAATCTGAGTCAGACGGGCTGACGCCAATACATAGAAAGGAGGGGGCATAAACAATGTACAGGGTGGTACAAACTAGGGATGTCGGCGGGTACCCGGGTACCCGGGTCGACCCGGGTAATAGTCAACCCGGGTATATTTTCAGGACCCGGGTACCCGACTAGTAAATTATGTAATGCACAAAAACTCAGCCTTTTTCGGAGAAGATAATAAAAACTTAAAAGGAATAGGAATAAGTTCTAGAAAAACACAACAATGCAGTAATAACAAGAATCAACCCATCCCATACCACAGAATGTTGATTATTGTTTCATGTAAGGCAATAAATCCGCTTCACAGAAATATTCAACCCGTCAATAGCACCATTAAATCGCATCAGTATTGGTTGAACTAACATAAACATCATCTGTGTGATGATGCTGCTACCAATTTCGCATAAAAAGTCACGTACTTGAATTTGATAACACTTGGAAGTCTGAAAATATTTAGGACAGACGACTTGCAGTTTGAATTGGCGAGTAGGTACTATTTCAAATTAGTTCACTTGAAAACTCGCGGCATTAAAATGCTTAGAGCATAGAGTTTGAACATTGTATGAAACTACAAAAGTACAAACAAATACGAAAACAATGTCATAAAAAAATCGCCTGTATGAAAATATTTTCATTCGCCAGAAAATAATAATGCAAAATGTAAATTCTTCGGGTACCCGAGGGTACCCGGGTACTGCTTTCGGGTACCCGGGTTTGATTTTAGACCGGGTACGACATCCCTAGTACAAACATTTCTCAACACCTTTCTAAAGATTTGAAGAACACATCTAAATGACAAAAAAATGCTCAAACTCAACAAATACAGGAGATACAAGGGGTTCTATAATTCACTCCAAATGCAGATTCGCACCTTTAAGGGTTGATTAGGGCAAAATCCAGAAATGGGTTTTTATACATTTGCCTTGGATACCTATGCAAGCAAAGGCCAAGTCAATATTTTATCGGGTCTGAGAGATATTGAGGAATTCGTGAAAACACAGATTACCCCTTTTCATCCCCTTACGGGTCAATTTTTCAAAATTTCTTAAACCACTTTTTAAGTATTTTTAAAATACATTTGTGTGCCAAAAAAGAATGTTCTAACTGAAGAAACATTGGAGATACGAAGGGTTCTTAATTCACCATGAATCCATATTTGCACCTTTAGGGGTTGATTAGGGCAAAATCCTGAAATACATTTCTAGGTATTTGCATTGAAAATCTTTGCAAGTAAAAACCAAGTCGATATCTCATCGGGTGTAAGAGATATTGAGGAATTCCTAAAAACACATTTTACCCCTTTTCGCCCCTTTAGGGGTAGAATTTCAAAAAATCCTTTCTTAGCACTACCTTACGTAACAAATTTAATCTTTCACCCAAATTTCAACTTCGTAGTACCAGTGGTTACGGCTCTGCGTTGATTAGTCAGGGTTGTGACTTTCATTTATATATGTATAGGTGAAGGTCACTAACCTGACGTTAACTTTGAATCGCTGTTAAAATAAACAAAAGCTCATCAAAATGTTGGCGTTTATAACATTCATTAGTAAACAAATTTTTATGCGGTTTTGTTTGTTTTAACAGCGAATTAAAGTTAACGTAAAATTAATGGTCTTAATAAGACCGGCCGTTAGTATGTGAAAGTTGAAACAGTTAACGTTGGCAATTTCAACTGCGAACGGCAAAGCAAATATCCGCGAACGGCAAAGAAAAGGGAGCATAAAGGTGCCCCGCTTAAAATCAAATCAGCGAACGGCGAGGTTTATACAGTGTGGTCCATTAAGTGTGCATCAAATGGGAAATTTTTTTATTAGTTGTACAATCGAAATTTAAATACCGCCAAAAGTTAGTGCATGTTCGATAACCATATTAGATGCCTTTAGAATGGCTTCACGTCAAACAATATACAGGGCAGGACAAAAAATATGAAATTCGTTCAAGAATAAAGTTACCTTATTTCAAAAAATATAGCAAAATTTTATTGAGAAAAGTGGTTTAGAATCAAAAGCTACGCTCAAATACAAAATCACGGCCTCCTATTCGAATTTTGATTTTTTTTTGGAAAATTTTGTATTACCGCCGTATGATACATATTTTTATTATTCTGATTTTATATGTATTTAAAGTAGCCACAACCACATCACTTTTAAATAACTTATAGCAACTTGAAGCGTATTTATAAAATTTACTTGGATTTATATTTTTTTAGGTAAGCGTCCACTTTATGTTTGTTGCAACGATATTTAACAGAACTTTAGAATTTCGCAAATATTCTTTTTAACAAGACAAATGCTTTACTAATGATAATTTACATATGAAAAACTCTTAATAAACTCAGAATAATAAAAATATGTATCATACGGGGGTGATACAAAATTTTACAAAAAAAAAATCAAAATTCGAATAGGAGGCCGTGATTTTGTATTTGAGCGTAGCTTTTGATTCTAAACAACTTTTCTCAATAAAATTTTGCTATATTTTTTGAAATAAGGTAACTTTATTCTTGAACGAATTTCATATTTTTTGTCCTGCCCTGTATATTGTTTGACGTGAAGCCATTATAAAGGCATCTAATATGGTTATCGAACATGCACTAACTTTTGGCGGTATTTAAATTTCGATTGTACAACTAATAAAAAAATTTCCCATTTGTTGCACACTTAATGGACCACACTGTATATATTGCTATGATCACATCTTAGTAGCCTTAAATGTAAAATAATATTTATTAGTATTTATAACATAACCAACAATACAGATATTAATTGTAAAAATGTCCAGTAAAGATAATAGTTTAGATTTCAGATTTGTTATAAAATAGCGTAGGTTTTGTAAATAATTGACAGTATGATGTTTTTAGAACAGCATTATCTTTGTGTAAAAAACAAATTAAAATCAGAGTAGGCTTGGCATTTCATGCAACTAAAACAAAACTGTAAACAAACAAGTGGGACAGCATCAAGAGGTTAGTTGTGTTTTGCTAAGATCCCCAATAAATGATATTTATGTGCTATTAAAATGCCCAAGTTAACCAAGAAGTTGGTTTTATTGAGAGAGTGTGCCTAGGGTGATTTGTGGAAGTTTTCCTTGGTATTGAGCTTCCGCAACATGTAGATACGAGGCATCATTTGCAAGTGCAAGCCAGAGTATTTCAAAGTGATTCTACGGGAGGCCAGCCAGTTTTCTAAGTGCGTGTTTAAGTGGGTAAGTGAGCAGCGCACGTGTGGTACACCGGAGCCCTATATTAAGGCCCCCAGCTTCAGTGAAAGCAATCCAAAAGGCTATCGACATTGAGGTGGAAACGAGAGCCGATTTATGCCATGCTAATAGCAGGCTGATAACGATATCCTGTCCAGAGCATCGTGGGACGTCCAGTGAGGGTGCAGGTAGCACAAGATCATCTTAGAAGACTAAAGGTCAGATTTCCCATCTAAACAGTGTAAATTTGTTATAGTACTCGTGGCGTCGCTTTTAAGCGAAACTTGCGGTAGTGGCGTCAGTACAAGTGTTTGATTTCGTGACACTGTGTACTTACATTCAATTATTATTGCATAACAACAGCGTTTACTGCGTGGACATCAACAATTTAAATAGAACACGGAGCTTGTTTACATATTTTGAAGACACCATCTTGGAATTGTCAAGGTCCCATCAGGTGGAAATATCACATTAGGAAATTCCCGTCAGTTAAATAGCGGGCATACAGAGTGCATACAAATAAATATTTACTAGAACTTGAAATAATTCGCAATAGCAAGTTAGTAATAGTAGCGGTTTAATTGTGGATGTAGCGACCTAACCCTGTAGACTCGAAGTCAATGAATTATTAAACTCTCAGTAAATGTATAACAATATATTTGAACCTTGTGTTGATATATTTAATAATTAATAATAAAAACAAATTTATTATAAATAGTCAGGTACACAGTGTTGATACCAGAGAGAAGAAGGATTTTAGAATACCTGTTACGAAACTATAGATATCAAGTAAGCTGGCTGCCGATTTCGGCCTAAAGTTATATAATCGTTTGCCATGTCAAATTAAGGTAATTACAGAGCTGTTTAAATTTCAAGTACACTTAAAAACGTTTTTAGTAGAACAGTGTTTTTAATCCACAAGATTTTTTAATTTGTCAATGATTCACCGTTTTGGTGTTATATTGTATAATGTTTTTAATGTGTTTTTTTTATTGTGACTTTTCCATATTGTATATACAATCGTAGGAAATAAAGGCTTATTATTATTATTAATTCTTTCTTTAGGGCTAGTATCTCTTCTCTGTATCTTTTCATTCCACCGTTGATAGTTCTGCCGTGAGTGGCTAATTCATACTCATCAGCAGATTTTTATTTGAGCTCTTCTTTCTTCCTCCCTTATTATCTTTTTACTTTTGGTAAATACCTTGTAGTACCCAGCGTGGTTTTCTGTCTCGTTTTCTGCTGCGTCGCTTTCTCTCTCTTGCTTCCTTTCGTGGTTCATTTGTTTTCCCTTTGGACTCCCTATGTTACGCCACTGGTGCAAATATACAGACCACTCAAATTTATCGCAGCACTACGCTGGACTCCGTGGTTTGCTTGCGCAGCTTCAGCTCAGCTGCTCGACCAAGGTGAATCTCCATTTCGGGCTATCACATGTTCTAAATCACTCGAAAAACTCTATCTTTATGCGTATCACGTAATCTATCCTTTCTTAGGCTTTCTTTTAACCTTCTTTAACACTTTAAAATGTAGTATATCACTTGAAATAAAACTCGTTACCACTCGCTGTGTGACAGACTTGAAAAATACAATAAAAAAATTTAAAATGATCTTTCTAGGAAGCATAGGCAAATACAAAAGGTGAGAAAGCCCATTAACGGATTAAGAATTGCTAATAGAAGAAAATCAAAAACTAGTTGCAAATGTTCCCATACTTTATCAAAAATGTTCACATTTTCCTTTACCAAGTAGCTATTCACTTCTAATATTAATTTATTCATGAAGTAATTAAGTACAGGCATTTTGACACTGCAAAGATGGGCTTATAAAATGGATATGCAGCAGGGTCTTTAGTTTGCCGCACAGATTGAATCAAGATTCTTTGAAAAATGTATTTGGCCAGTTTAGAACAAGAGATGAATTAAACGATCATCCTACACATCTGCATGCTTTACAACGTTTGATGATTGCAGGAGTTACTTTCCCCCAACCTCAACTTTTACCAACCTTGAAGTATCTAAATTTTAAGTGACACTTGTCAGCGAAAACGACACATCAGCAATGCTCAATTTTCATGGCAGTTTCTATTTTTTTTTTATTAAGGTTTCTTTTCTCTTTGTATGGAAACTTTGAAAGTAAGATAATGTGACCCCCTAAAACTTTTGTATTTACACTTTTGCTCTAGGGTTTTAATAGGAGAGCTAATACCTTAACATTAAGAATTTAACATGCAATTTCATATGTTGCACAGTCAGCATATACACATGGTATGAGTGTGAAACACACTTTACCACTCAAAACTTACACGAAAATCTTCATCAGAAAGTAAACGTGGATCTGGCAGCAGATTCAAGACCTTTTCAACAACTTCCTTGGTATCAGAAGCTTCTATGCTATGAATTTCGGCTGCACTGGTAGGGCTGTCCTGGTCTTGATTTTCATCGGTCTCCCAGAACACCACCGGGTGTTCTCGATGGCTCTTAAATATGTTGTCACATAAGGCAGAATCTGTTATTAGTCCCACAGGCATTAGCCCATCCTGCAATTAACAAATCCAGGCAAAATTATCCTTCAATTCTGAATTATTTTAAAACAGCAACATACAAATATGGCAGCCAGCTTTTTCCTAGTTTCTGGTTCAGGGCATGAGCTGCCATCATCAGTACACAGGAACAGCAACCACCTCCGCTTACGAAAGCTCCCATGATACCAATCTTCTGGAGAAATATCCTCAACCTGGGCAGTGACGTGCGATAGCACGTAATCATGAAAAGCGTCCAGTGATCGCTCACCCGTGTACTTCTCTCCCTCGTAGAGGTTGGCCTAGAATGTGATTTATGCAGAAATAAAATTACAAATTGGTTTACTCAATTACATTTTTTTCATAATACAGGATAGTGGGATAAGAGCGAATACCCAACTGGTGACACAATGCCCAATCTTCTTCACAGTTGACAGCACCGATTCGGATAACGCCTTCTAATGCTGATGCTAGCTTGCGCCACGTAGGAGCCATATCGTGGCAGTGGTGGCAGTGGGAAGAATAAAAGTTGATAAACCACTCTTGGCCATTCTCCAATACGTTAAGTTCTGAAAACATTTAAATTATTTTTCCTAGTTGATCCAGAGCTGTAAATATTTAATATTTTTATGCGTTTATCAACCAAATATCTAAAGTGTACACATGATTTTCTTTCTGTGACGTTAGAAATAACCAAACATAGCATTTAAAACATGTCTTATATTGCATTGAAATTCAGAAAGAACATTTAGATCACAGAATTTGACATATACCTAATATTTAATGTAAGGGATGCTCTAAATAGCACATTATTCAAACCAAGAATTTTTGACGTATGTAATCTCACGTTTCTCCTCTTTGAAGAAATCCCTAATGCTTAAAATAATATTTTAGGCTTGCTCGCTTGCTTGTTATTGCGCGTTATTTTACTGTCATTTTGAACAAATTTCACATTGACAGTATTATAAAACAAGCCATACTTAGAGCGGACCTGACCAAAAACTGCAGATTTTTTGTTTCGTCCAGTTCCTTATCATACCTATATAATAATGCACAAGACTACACGCCGTGTTAAACTGGCAAAAGTACCATGGTTGCATTCGACCGTTTCTATTTTTGGGTTTTTGTAAACAAACGTCCCATTACTTTTAATAGCATCACAGAAAACAATTACTTATTATGCCTATTGCTTGTGTTTTTTAAAACTACGCACACAGCTTCAAACACAAGTCATTTTGTTTAATAATAAAGAGAATTCATTTCTGGTTTACTGAACGTTCCCAAGCGTCACAGACAAGAAAACCAAGCGCCACGTTTTAACATAGTTTAGAAGGCGTGTCTCCGAAGTTTACGTTACATAACCTATAAATTATTTCAACTACGATTTCTTCGCAAATTGTTCATTGCTTTGAAAACAAACACTGCATGTGTAAAAGCAAGTCTACAGGTAGACCTACTATTTGAACAGAAGAAGTTATGATTTATACCCTCCACAACTGACTGATTTTCAGGTATGCAGGCTTTCCTGTATCCGGTGCCTTTTATGGGGAAGCTCTTGGAATCCTAAAGGAACAGTTTGGTAATACGGAACAACTTATAGAGCAGTAATTTGAAGGAATGGCGAAATTAGAGCAGGTGAAGTCACATAATGATGTTACAACACTAAGGAAAAATGCGAGCATTCCCCCCCGTTACGACGCACGCGTGGGTAAGAAATACCCCAGAGCTGAAAAAATAAAATAAAATCTAAAATCATTTTGCATAGGCTTCCGCTCCTAAGTACCTCTGGAGTAGACTCTCCCAAGTACAAATTCATCGTATTTATGCTTTTGATATCGGTTACAAACTAGCTGTAGTGGGATAATATGTTATGGGGTAAATTTTACCCACGCGCGTGTCCTTACGTAACAGTATTTTAGTTGGTTTAGTTTAGTTAGATGTAACTTTAATAGTCGTGAAGGGTGAATAATCATACCTATATAATAATGCACAACACTACAGGCCGTGTTTACACGATCGAAAGTACCATGGTTACATTCGTACTTTTCTATTTTCGGGTTTATGTAAACAAACTTTCCAGTACTTTTAATAGCGATATTACCACAGAAAACAATTACTTATTATGCCTATTGGTTATGTTTTTTAAAACTACGTACACAGCTACAAACGTAAGTATATTTCATGTGATAATAAAGCGGGTTCATTTCTGCCCTGCGGAACGCGCCTATAAAATACGTTTAAACAGAACAAACCCTTATTAGAAGACGTGTAAAGTTTCACTTGACAGTTGACAATGTTGACATAACGCACTGTCACGATATTACCTGTATTATTTATCGAACTTAACGGATTTTTACTTCATTTGCACCAAAAAAGCAACAGTTATTTTGAGAGCTAACTTATCTACTTTGAAATGGTTTCGGTAAGTCATGATTTGAGTTCCAAAACTGATATTACAGAACACATAACCTATAAATTATTTCAGATTTATATGCATTTTACAAGTGAGCAAGACGCTGTTATTATTATTAAGAAGAGTTTGAGAATATTCAAACTAAAATGGAGAGTACTAACAAATCCCCTGCAATTTTGGCTGCACAAACTGGTACGAATATAAGCAGGTATGTACCTAAATAGCAAATCTAAAACTTAAAATTATTCTTGTACAGGATTTTGTATGGAACTTGTTGTAAAGCACTCGTACAAGGGATCGGTAGTTCAACAGCTGTATCCACATGATTTTGGACAACGGATTCAATATTGCCAATGGTTTATGGGAATTACCTGTTAGACTGCACATTTATGCTGAAACCAGCTTGCACCCGCTCAAAGTCTGAGTATGTGCAGATATGTCACGAAGGCGAATTATTGGCCCAATTTTTTTCCACGATACAATAAATGCAGAAAGATGTAATAATATTTGACAACCGTTTATCGAACAATTACGACGGATATTTTCAACAGGAATGGAGCTACAGCTCACACAGCCAATAATGTAACCCTTAATTATCTAAGAGAATTTTATGATGACCGTCTTATAAACTGTGGAGGATGGCCGCCGAGAATCCCGGATCTTACTCCATTAGATTTTTACTTATGGGGACATTTGAAGAAAATGCACAACTTACAGAATCTAGATTGAGTCTCAAGTAGGCATTGAAAGGCGCTGTGATCATACTATGAGATAAAAAAAAGATTCTGAGCAGGCCTTGATATGTGTTATATGTTTGGCAGTACTGAAGTGTATTGTCAGTCTATGTCAAATTCGATGTTAGTAGGTTAGGTTTTGTTTGTTGTTTGACGCAGACTGACGTAAAACTTAACCTGCAAATCTCGAATTTGACATAGACTGACAATACACTTCAGTACTGCCAAACGTATAACACATATCAAGGCCTGCTCAGAATCATTTTTTTTAATCTCATATTATTTGATTTCACTGGATTGGCAATATGTGGAAAGAAGTAATTGTCAAACATACAAAGTTTGGTTACATTGTAAATGACAAGTAATAAGTAGCGGTGGATAGAGAGATCTTGTTTGGGCAGTGACGAACGTCATATGACAGATTCTTTGTGTTTTAAACTGTGAAAATTGCTGTTGCTGTTGATTTTGTGAATTCTGTTATTTTATTGCTATTGTTATTGTTGCAATTTGTGTGTGTTGTTATTCTGTTTTGAAATGTGCCATACCACAATGTTGAGTATCCCTCTGATGTATTGTGTCATTTAGCTTAAATAAGGTCAACAATTTAATGTCAATATGATAGATTTCAAAAGTGTTACCAATACAAAACTTGGAAGTTATTAGATTTGAACATTAGTTCCGATTTTCACCGCGCTTCAATCTAGAATCTGTAAGCTGTATACACAAACCATTTTTTATGTTATTTTGATATACGTTGGCAGTTTAAAACAGGTCTTATTTTATTTTTTGCTCTTTCTGGACTAAAGTTGGCACTTTAGTCACTTATTTCAAGGACTAAAGTAGCTCAGTTTATCCCTAGGGACTGAAGTAATTACTTAAGTCTCTAGGGACTAAAGTAACTATGTTACCGTAACTGGTAAATTTATGTACACCACGACCTTCTGGATTAGCGTGCCTGCCGGCTTTCAGCGGCCTGTTCATTTCCAAGCTTTTTGAGTGATCTGCGTGGCGCTAGTTATCGGGGGATTTGGAAGTGTTGGCTCAGCGTTTAAACTGCAGAAGGCTGAGCTGCCGCAGCGCATTCAACAAAATACTTTCAATTTTATCTTTTCGCAAGTGCAGAATGCTTAATTTTTGCGCGCATGCAATATTTTCAAATTTTGACGTTTCTACGTATGCATTTTCGTTGATTGCAAATTTAGTTTGTTGCTTCTGTGAAAATCCATTTTGTATTTTTTTTGTATGTACCTACAAAAATGTCGGAAACACATAATAAATGCTTCGTGGCAACATGTAAAGATTATAAAATAACTATTCATCAATTACCCTCAACTTTTTACGAAGTAGGTGGAATTAATATAAAACTAACCTAATTTAACGTTTCAGTCACAGAACAATAATGCAGGCAACAAACCAAAACTGACAGATAAAAGCTAAGTTTCAAACCGGCTGGCGTGCTTCTGAACTTCAATCCCCGGATATGCCGAGTCACAACTTTGTAATGCTATTTGTCGCAAATGAACAGGCCGCTGAGAGCCGTCAGGCACGCTAATCGAGAAGGCCGTGATGTACACATCATTCTTAATAAAATTTGTATTTAAGATTAATCAGTTGGCAGTACTGAAGTGCATTGTCAGTCTATATCAAATTCAAGGTTAGTAGGTTAGGTTTTGTTTGTCATCTGACACACGTTGATGCAAAACTTAACCTGCAAATCTAGAATTTGACATAGACTGACAATACACGTCAGTACTGTTAACTGATTTAGGCTATCCAGGGCCTGCACGATTTAGTTTTTAAAAAATCACTCTTGATAACATTCATATTTAAAATTTAATTGTAATTGTCAGTTTCCAAATTGACAGATTCCAAATTTTTTAAATGTTTGATGATGATAATGTTCCCAAAAGTGCAAAAAATAGCGTATATCACACGGGACTAAAGTGCCCAAATCCCTTGAGTGATTATATCCCTCGGGCCCTAGGGCCCCTCAGGAAATAATATTCACACGCGGGATTTAATAATGCACTTTAGTCCCTCATGATATAATATACTATTTATCCTAACCCGCTTATGTGCGGCGGCCATTTTCGTTGAACAATGCTTGCCAATTTTTGACTTTGGAGACATTAGCGTTAACTTAAATATCATTGGACTGGATTGTGCTAAAATATTGTAGCAAAAACCTTTTTCTTCAGCAAATTCTCCTTTTTAATTTTGGTCCATTACATTAAGACTTATAAGCCTAATAAGTGAAAATGGCCTCTAAAACTTGGTATCAAATTAGGCATGAGAGAGCACTCACCATAGCTAGAGTAATAACATTGATAAATGTTTTCTTCTTCTCTTATAAATATTTGAAAATTAAAATTTAAATTTTTTTTGAAAGTTTCAGGGTTGATATCTCTGGTGGGGCTTGGTATAAAAATGTAATTTTTGCACATAATATACATCCACATAATAGCATACCACAGTAAAAATTTTAACTTTGATATTTGCCTTGCTTGAACGGTTTTAGAAAATTCATAACTTTTAACTTTTGTTTTTTGTTACAATGTTTACGCACTATCCAGTTCAAAGATATTTAATTTAACGCTAATGTCTCCAAAGTCAAAAATTGGCAAGCATTACGCAACAAAAATGGCCTCCGCACATAAACCGGTAAGGATAAAAATAAAATAAGACCTGCTTTGAACTGCCAATGTATATGGAAATGATATATAAAAAAAATCTAAAATGGTCAAGCAACCATCATTGAATCACTTCAAATGGATTGACCCATAATCTTGATGAACTGCAAGAAGCAATTCAACAGGAAATACGAAACATAACGGAAGATGACTTACGGAAAGTCTTTAATAACATGAGGAGGCAAATTTTCCCCAAGATTTGTTAATTACAGTTGTGCAATGTGCATCAAATTGACTTTTCATCATTTTACATGAAAATAAGCTTCCTGTATACTAAAAGTGTACACCACTGTGGCTGCCACATTTAGTTTTCCAATGTGTTAAATGCGTTGCCTATATTAGAATTATCACGTGGTCTTTAGGCTTTTTTAATGGCACTGTACTAACGCACGAAATTTTAAATGCGGCATGCGCCGCGGGCTATAGCTAGTAGTTAAATAAAGAGACAAAATTGTTACGTCACAGCAAAAGGGTAAAAGAGACAAAATTGTTACGTCACAGCAAAAGGGTAATGTGTAGACTTTAGTTAGCCGATTTTAACCAATTCCGATAACCAGGTAACTTTGAATCACAAATTATTCTGAACGATGGATAATTTATTGTTGCAACTGCTGATTTTGAATTCTAATAAGATACATTTTAGCCAGGGTTACTTTCAGCTCGATTCATTTTTATTTATTGTTAATTTTTAGTTTTTTATGGATAATTTTTGTGATTACCATTTCTGAATCTTACAAGCGATTTAAAGTTAACGTCCTGATTAGTGACCTTTATAAGACCTGCCGTAAATAAATAAAGCAGATGTATGCGGTTTATGTCATGAACACCTAAATAACATTATTTATCACGAACTTGTAAACACACTTATCGAACCTATTCCTTTGAATCTCTTATTACCAAATTGGACCTGAAATAAATTGTCAAATTATAACTTGAATAAACAAATTGACATTCGAGCACTAGATTCAAGTGGCAGACTTATGTTACGTATGGAATTTTAGTTTAAGCTTTACTGTCTTCTCGAGCGTTTCTGCCGAAAATTCAATTGAGTTTAATTTTTAAAACACGGAAAACCATGTCGTCAAAGCGTAAAGTTTCTGCTTCAGATTTGCCAGACAGAAAACGCAGAAAAGTTTTGGTTTTTTGAGATTGCATAGTATAAATAAATCTAGTTAATGGAACCTAACCCCATTTTTATCATTTATGTGTTTACTTGCGCATCGCGACATTCTTCTGGAACGTAACCCCCGCGAACGACGAGGTCTGCATGAATATGTGACTTAACCCTTTATGTCCCACAGGTACTGACACGTACCATTAAAAATTTTAACTGCAAAATACCAAACATATAAATAATCAAGGAAAAAATCAATATCTATAATTTTCTGGCGTAAAATAGATGAAATATTATACATCTTATGTATTTATATCTATTTTATGCCAATTTTGATATATTCACACACCGGTACTTGTAAGTACCCTTGGCAGCTAAAAGCACAAAAATGTTATTCATTAAAAAATACATTCTACAACATACATATTATTTCATATATTATTAGATTTCATTATTTAATTTTCTATGCATCAGGATCAATTCCGTGATATAAAGAAAAACAGTTTTTCTTTTCATTGACACAAAGGAAAGTGCCGCATGATGAACATGTAGAATAGGGTTTTGATTGGATACCCTGGGAACTACAAAACTCACACCTTCCTCTTCTTTCTACAAACTTTGGCCAATGATTACCAAGATTTCCAAGTCTGATGCTAGTTGGAACGCTGTAGTCATACCGTCTCTTTTTAGGGGGAGGTCCTCTTGATGTTCTTGCTCGTCGTTTCTGGTTATTCTTGTATATTAGGCCAACAGTTACATCACGTCTGAAATTTAGCAGGTTGGATGAAAGTTCGTCATTAACTATATTTTTGTATATGACATATGAATTTATGAAGGCAATTTCTAAGCAACCCCAAAAAATCCGGTGCCACCACTTTTTCGATCTTCTATCGATACCATAGTAAGAACGTAGTTGGTCGTGGTAATCAACACCACCCATAAACGCATTGTAATCTGTTATTATCGCAGGGGCAGGCACTTCTATTGTTTTTCCATCTTTTTCTTTTCTACGTACCTGAGTTTCCTCAGTTCCATGAAAGTTGGAAGCTAGAGTTACAATTTTGTTGTCTTTCCATTTAAAATATGTGATACCGGTATTAGAAACACGGTAATCACAATCTCCACGCTTCATTTTCTTGTCAGCAGTCACGTTTAGTGGGTTTCCTTTTCTGTGGCTTCTAACTGTACCACATGCTAAGGTTTTTTCTACTTTTAGCTTCTCTAAAAGCCTGATGGTAGTGTAAAAATTATCAAAGTAAACAATTTTATTTTTACCCCACTCGTCTTCTGTTAAATTCAGCACAATCCTTTCGCTCATTTGATAATCCTTGAACTTTTCTTCCAGCTTGGAATTTTTCCCTTGGTAAATATCAAATTTTTTTATGAATCCATTCATATCTGAAAGGCACCATAACTTATATCCGCGCTTTATTGGTTTCATAGGGTTATATTGCTTTATGTTGCTGCGACCTTTAAACTTAACCATAGACTCATCCACGGCTAATCTTCTGCTTCCAACGTATAAATTTGAGAATTGTTTGTTGAGGGTTTCAAGAAACGGTCTTACCTTGAAGAGTTTGTCAGTATTGTCAGCCGGAATTTGTGTATTATCGTTTACATGTAAATTCGACAGAATGTCACGAAATCTGTTTCTGGACATATGTTTGGGAACAATTGCCACAGCTAGGTCTTCTGCAGATGACCAGTAACTTTGAACGTTAGGTAACTCATGATAACCCATTAGAAAATTAATTCCAACAAAACAGAGAAACTCTTCTCTAGTCATTTTAAGATTATTACCTTTCTGAATGGCGTAAAGGTTTGTTTGAAAAGTAATGTCCACTACACTTTCACCTAAAATTTTGATAAAAAAATCTGTTGGTGTGTGGCACGCTGAAAAATCTGCGGCAATCAAATTCTCTTCAGTATTATAATCCGGAATCGAAGTCACCACCTCTTTCATCATCCACTTTCGTTCAGGTTCAAAATCTTCTTTTGCAGGTTCCAGAATATCTTCTTCCGTAGTTTCTTGTTCATTTTCGAGCTCAATTACATTTTCGTCAGTTATGGCAAGTGATTCAGAGTTTGCCTTATCGTAATCTTCTTCTACATCTGTATCTTGACTATTATCAATAGGCAAATAATCATCGAAATCGTCGGTTTCTATAATATTTAGTAATTCGGCGTCAGTAAGTGGCCGTGTTTTCTCATACTTCTGTTTTTGGGAACTCATGCTGCAACAAAAAATATCTACTATTTTACTGCCCAAAGGTACTTATAAGTACCTCTTACCTTTTTGGTTGTAACTCCTCAAAAAATCTGTAATCTCTGTGTTTTTCCAAACCACACGTTCAAATGTATTCACGCAATCGCTATAACTAGACAATTCCAACAGAAAGTAATTAAAACGAAATTAAACTGTAAACAAAGTATATGCAGCGCAACCTCAACACCAAGATGACAAGCTGTTTACTGTATAACAGAAATACAGTTGTACACATTCTCCACCGGACAAAATTCATACTAAATGAATTTTCTGAAGTGTTCTTAAAAGTACCACTGGGATTACAAATCAAAATAATTCTGCACCTAATAAATACCAGCAAAAAACTAAACGGTACTTATAAGTACCCTTGGGTGGTGTTTGTAGTACAAAAAATCTTAACCTCGGGACACAAAGGGTTAATTGAAAGATTTAAACGTGCAATCCGAGTGTGTTATAAAGATACAAACAGAAAGAGTGGTTGTGGTTGAACTGGATATAAACACATAAAATTATCCGTAATTATAATAATTCGGTTAGCCAAGAGCAGGTCTAGTTATTCGGTCAACAAAACTAAGACGAAATTTTCAGATGAAAACGATTATAAGAATAATTTAATACGAAGTAACCATTTAACATGTTTATTTGTTTGAATCAACATCCCTACTTAAATCCAATGTGATTAAGATTAAAAATGTATAATTTTCAATAAATTATTGCTTGAAAGCAATAGAACCCCGAAAACTTTATGAAGGTTAATTATATCTAGGGCAACCATATTTTCATCCTCCAATCCAAGAATTTTCTGGGATGGTTGAAAATAATGCGTAGCAGCTGATTTATGAGAAATTTCAAGCAACTCAAAACTATTTCATAACAATACACATTACACGTTTTTGGAGCACGAATAATGTTTTTCTGCAAGCAGAAGTTTTTTTTAGAAAAGGTTAATTACATTAGAAAAATTGAGACAAAAACTTGCTCATAATTAAAAATATACAAAAAAAGGCCAAATTTATAAACCAGCCGAGATACCGCAACACGAGCTGAATACAGGAACTGCTCCAAAACTAATTATAGCCGCCTCTACATTCTACACTCGCAAAGTGGAGCAGTCCCACTCCATATAAAACATTGCAATAGTAAATTACTCTAAATGAATTGCAAACAATAAACAACCTACCATAATCTGCCCTGTTCATCGTAACAATAATAGGATCATCGTCATATATGCCAAACTGGTCTCGATAGTACGTATAGCTGTGGTACTCTTTCTTGTTTGACTTATCAATGTCTCCGAACAAATCATATCTCTTCCGCGTTTCAGGATCCTTAAGAACTTCGTATGCTCTAGCAATTGTGGCAAATTTGGAGTCAGCGTCATCATCATCCTACAAAGAAGTAAAGCTTAGTGATTTTCTTTGTTATTGCCAATTGTTACAAGTCTTTATTACGAATCATACCTGGTTCTTGTCAGGGTGCAGTTTCACAGCCAGCACCTTAAAGGCTTTTCTAATTTCTTTTATGTTCGCGTCCCTCGCGATGCCTAGTAGCTTGTATAAATCTTCGGTATCGTTCTCTTCGGCATGTGTTTTGCAGGTACAGATTAAAACGACAGCCCACAAAATTGCAGTTTTCCTAAAAAGAGTAATTTGTTAATTATCCACGTTCGTTTAATTCACAAAATTGCTTAAAACCCACGCCGGAATGCAACTGACGTGTAACCACAGTGAAGCTTGAAGCTTGGAGGTTAGGAATACATTAACGTTTGGACGTAAACAAACCATGCAAATTACACTTACATTTTGACCGTGTTTAAATTCGATTAGATCACAGGCAACAATAATTTTACGTTAGAATTGCACAAGTGCAAAGTGATAAACTCCAACTATCACAGCAATAAAAACCAGCGGCAGTGGTGGCGCATGTGGGTAGTGCGTGGGTGTCGCCAGCAATGCCATTGCTCACCCACAAAAACTATTAACAAAATGTTTTAAATTTACTAATTATATTTCCTCCTTAGTTATACAACTAAAACGAATAAGTTTTTAATTGAAATAAAATACTACAGATTAAAAGGCTTTCATCATTCACCTTCTGCAGGATTTAATCCAATGGAGTGCATTGAATGTAAAAGATGGTAGGCATTAGGTGGATATTATTTCAAAATACTTTATTTATTAAATAGACACAACCACGTAAAATACCCCGGCGATGCCCGTATTATACTATTGTGCCACAAATATAGGGGAGAGGCTGGTACAGTGGCCACTTTTTCAGTAACCACTTGATAAAAGAACAACAAACTGGAATATTGAAATACATTAGTGGCAAACAAAACTTACATGTATAGGTGTACTAGCAAGATGCCCGTTCTTCGTACGGACCATATATCTAATACTTACTATATTGCTAGCGGCTATGAGTGGGAAACTGGCCGATGAAGTGAGACCATATATCTAATATGAGTGAGACACACAACCAACTCCTTAATGTATACGGTGAGCTGTGCGCAAGCGCGGCGGCGTCGTCCGCCCAATGGGGAAGTGGTCAAGTTTAAAATTCGCTTCTAAAGGCGGAGTTCGAATTCCCACGCATGCGCACGAGACGCGTTATACTCTAAGTGAGACTATGTCGGCGCCGTAATGTTTTCTAGCGTTCCGAGGCCCTACTAGCAATATATGTGTATTATATATATGGTACGGACTATGTTTTTTCTTTTAAATCTTGAACAAATTCTAGAATGCTCCCTTCCTCCCTCACTCAATACGCTAAACTAACAAACGCTGCAAAACAATATTGTAGGTAAAAAGGAAACAATATTCTTCTGAAAGAAGTTCTCCATAACCCTTTTATGCTTCACGTATCCCCTGGAAATGTGTATGTAATTGTCGTTCTCCTTGTGTAGATTGATAAAACTATAGGTTTAATATAACCACGACAGTATAACAATGAGAATAAAAATAATAAGGGCCGGTTGCACAATGCAATGTTAAGGGCCGGTTGCAGAAAGCAATGTTAAGTCTGGTGTTAGCTAACGTCGCGTCAAAGTGAACAAAATCGCATCAAATTTTGTTTACTAATGTATTAGTTACCATAAACATTTGAGATTTGATTCGTTTTTGTTCACTTTGACGTCGCGTTAGCCCGTTAGCTAACACCAGACTTAGGGCCGGTTGCAGAAAGCAATGTTAAGTCTGGTGTTAGCTAACGCGACGTCAAAGTGAACAAAAACGAATCAAATCTCAAATGCTTATGGGAACTAATACATTAGTAAACAAAATTTGATGCGATTTTGTTCACTTTGACGCGATGTTAGCTAACACCAGACTTAACATTGCTTTCTGCAACCGGCCCTTAACATTGCTTTCTGCAACCGGCCCTAAGTGTACTTATTAAAAGTTGTATTCATAAATTGTAGTACAGTTTCCACCACTTGGAGGTGGAATTTCGGAAATCTTTTTATTTTATTCTAAACTGGACAATCAGTAAATTTAACCTCTTTTTTAACTTCTTTTTACTTCTACCCCATTTTTACTCCTTTCACGGTGAAATTTAGAATAAAAACTTTAAAACATTTTTTAAAGATTTAGAAAACACACATATGCCCAAAAACAATGGTCATCAGGAACCATAGGAAATACGAAAGGTTCTATAATTCACCCTTGAATCCAAATTCGCACCTTTAGGAGTTGATCTGTGCACAATATTGAATTACATTTTTAGGAACTTGTATAGGTAACCTTTCTAAGTAAAAACCAAATCGATATAGGTATTATAGAGCCTTAAGAGATATTGAGAAATTCGTGAAAAGACATTTTACCTCTTTCCTTCCCTTTAGGGGTTGAATTTCGAAAACTTTTTTCCTAGCCCTTCGCTACGTAACTAAAAGACTGTTCTTGCCAAATTTCAAGTTCCTGGTACCAAGGATTACTACGGATCCGCGGTGTTGAGTTGGCGGTTTATGTTTTATACATATAGATTATAGCGGAATACCCGTTTCCTTCCCTTGTGGGTGAAATTTCTAAAAACCTTTTCTATCTCATTTTAGTCTACATAAGAAAAAAATCAATAATTTTAACCCCCTACCCTTTTTCAGTTTTGCCTCTTTTTCACCTTTTTAAGGGTAATATTTAAATTACTCTTAGACGCCTTTGTAAAGATTTTAAAAATACATCTATATATGCCAAAAAAAAAAGAATGATCTAACTTAATAAACATAGGAGATACGAAAGGTTCTTTAATTCACTCTTAATCCAGATTTGCATCTTTAGGGGTTGATTAAAAATACGTGTCTAGGCATTTTCACTGATAATCTTTGCAAGTAAGCAGCAAGTCGCTATCTCATCGGGTCTAAGAGATATTGAGGAATTCGTGAAACCATATTTTACTCCTTTTTACCCTCGTAGGGGTGGAATTTCAAAAAAATCTTATTAACCCATTTTATTGTGAAATGAAACTTACAGCGAAAAAAATTAATAACTTTAACCCCCCTACCCTTTTTCAGTTTTTCGTCCTTTTACCCCTTTAGGGTTAAAATTCTCAAATTTTCTTAAACCCCTTTTTAAATATTTTAAAAATAATCTATATGCCGAAAAAGAATGTTCTGACTCAATAAACATAGGAGATACAAAGGGTTCTTTAATTCACCCTTAATCCAGATTTGCATCTTTAGGGGTTGATTAGGACAAAATTCTAAAATACATTTTTATGTATGTGGATTGTTAATCTTTGCAAGCAAATACCAAATCGATATCTTATCGGGTGTAAGAGATATTGATTCGTGAAAACACATGTTACCCCTTTTCACCCTCTTAGGGATCGAATTCCAAAAAATCCCTTCTTAGCACTACCTGACGTAACAAATTGAATCTGCCACCCAAATTTCAAGTTTCTAGTACCAGTGGTTTCGCCTCTGCGTTGATTAGTCAGAGTTGTGACTTTCCTCTATATATATACCTCTTAGAACGCGTTGGCCAGCCTACGTCTGGCCCTGTCAGCGTAAAGAAACGGTTAACAATAAAAATGCTTGCTTAAGCTGGTAGCCAGCCGACGTCCGGCCCTGCCAGCGTTAACAATACAAATGCTTGCTGTTGACGGTCTCGCCACTTGTGTTTACGATCGGCATGTGCGCGCGCCAGTGCTTACGTTCGGACGGCCCGCGGCCGTCGGCATCAGCTCTTATAATATAAGATATAGACTAGCAAGATGCCTGTTCTTTGTACGGACTTCAAATGTTTGTTTCTTCTAAAATTAATGCTGTATTCATATATTATTGCAGTATACCCGTTTCCACCACAGGGGAATGAAATTTCAGAAAGTCTCCTATTTTATTCTAAGAGATATTGAGAAATTCGCGAAAACACAGTTTACCCGTTTTCACCCCTTGGGGTAAAATTTCTAAAAATTCTGTTAGCCCGTTTTATCCTGAAATGAACCCAGAGGAGAAATAATTAATAATTTTAACCCTCTACCCTTTTCAGTTTTCCCTTTTTACCGCTTTAGGGGTGAAATTCAAAAAAACCTTAAAACCCCTTTCTAAAGATTTGAAAAACACATCTATATGACAAAAAGAATGCTCTAACTCAACAAACACAGGAGATACAAGGGGTTCCATAATTTACCCCGAATGCAGATTCGCACCTTTAAGGGTCGATTAGGGCAGAATCCTAAAATATGTTTTTAGACATTTGCCTTAGATACCCTGCAAGCAAACACCAAGTCGATATCTTATCGGGTCTAAGAGGTATTGAGGAATTCGTGAAAACACAGTTTACCCCTTTTCACCCCTTTGCGGGCAAATTTTTCAAAATCCCTGCAACCGCTTTTTAAATATTTTAAGAATACATCTATATGCCAAATAAGAATGTTCTAACTCAAGAAACATAGGAGATACGAAGGGTTCTTTAATTCACCTCTAATTTATATTTGCACCTTTAGCGGTTGATTAGGGCAAAATTATGAAATACGTTTCTATGAATTTGCATTGAAAAATCTTTGCAAGAAAACACCAAATCGATATCTCATCGGGTGTAAGAGATATTAAGGAATTCATAAAAACACATTTTACCCCATTTCACCCCCTTAGGGGTAGAGTTTCAAAAAATCCCTTCTTAGCACTAATTTACATTACAAATTGAATCTTCCACCCAAATTTCAACTTCGTAGTACCAGTGGTTACGGCTCTGCGTTGATTAGTCAGGGTTGTGACTTTCCTTTATATATGTATAAACGGGGCTGCGCGCGCTATTGCGCGGTCTATTCTATTCAATTTACCACCATTTTTAGGCTTATTACGTTGGGCCATTCCAAGGGGGTTCAATGGGCTCCGCCCCTCTCCAAGGGGCCCTAGGTGGTCCGTCCCTCTCCAAGGGGGCCTTCGCGGCTCCAGGGGTTTTGCCCTTCTCTAAAGGAACCCTCGGGGCTCCAGGGGTTTCGCCCCTCTCTAAGGGGGCCTTCGGGGTTTCGAGGACTCCGCCCCTCTCCAAAGGGGCCCTTGGGACTCCGCTTCTCTTCAAGGGGGCCCTCGGGACTTCGCCCCTCTCCATGGGGGCCCTTGGGACTCCGCCCCTCTCCAAGGGAGCCATCGGGGCTCCGCCCCTCTCCAAGGGGCCCTTGGGACTCCGCTTCCCTTCAAGGGGGCCCTCGGGACTTCGCCCCTTTCCAAGGGGGCCCTTGGAACTCCGCCCCTCTCCAAGGGGGCTCTCGGGACTCGGCCCCTCTCCAAGGGGGCGCTCGGGGCTTTGCCCCTCTCCAAGGGGGCCCTTGGCGCTCGGCACCTCTCCAAGGGGGCCCCGGGACTTCGCCCTTCTCCAAGGGAGCCATCGGGGCTCCGCCCCTCTCCAAGGGGCCCTTGGGACTCCGCTTCTCTTCAAAGGGGCCCTCGGGACTTCGCCCCTTTCCAAGGGGGCCCTTGGGACTCCGCCCCTCTCCAAGGGGGCCCTCGGGACTCGGCCCCTTTCTAAGGGGGCGCTCGGGGCTTCGCCCCTCTCCAAGGGGGCCCCGGGACTTCGCCCTTCTCTAAGGGAGCCATCGGGGCTCCGCCCCTCTCCAAGGGGCCCTTGGGACTCCGCTTCTCTTCAAGGGGGCCTTCGGGACTTCGCCCCTCTCCAAGGGGGCCCTCGGGACTTTGTCCCTCTCCAAGGGGGCCCATGGGACTCCGCCCCTCTTCAAGGGGGCCCTTGGCGCTCGGCACCTCTCCAAGGGGGCCCCCCGGGACTTCGCCCTTTTCCAAGGAAGCCATCGGGGCTTCGCTCCTATCCAGTGGGACACTCGGGGCTCCTCCCCGGTCGCGAAATCGAAGCGACGCACAGTGGTCGAATTTATAAATCTAGCGGGACAAAATAGGTAAAATCAATTTTCAAATAATACAACTTTAACAACCTCAATAGAATCCTAAATATCCACATAGCTGGTAAATGCAATTGTTTTTATTGTCAATGTGAACAAAAGCCGGATAGTGACGTTTAACTTTGTACTAATTTAATGCGGTGTCAGTTGCATCTGAGCTACTACAGTGTTTCAACATTACTTTGGTGATCTGTAACTGTTGTGATTTTAGTTTGATTTATTTTTAAACATGGATTCGTCAACTCAAGGTATGTAGTTTACTTGATATACTAAAAATAAGTTAAAATATTTATTAACAACAGCTAATAGCTATTTATGCAACAAGTGCTAAAAGTCGACTTTTATGCGCGAGACATGAAAATTATGAAACTCAGCCTTCGGCTTCGTTTCATGTCTCGCGCATAAACGACTTTTAGCACGCGTTGCATACAATATTTTATCTACGACCTTAATTTTACCGTTATTAATCCATAAATATCGATTTAAGAAAGGTTCGCATCTGCGACGCTGCATCATAATGAACAGTAGGCCATGCGCGGCGGGCGATTGTTTACGCCACGCCCGTGCCGACAAGGTCAGTTACGAAATGTAATTATTGATACTCCACATATGACTGTATTCATTACATAACGCTTTAATTATTTCAAAAACACTTTACTTCTAACGCAAGAAGCAACTAGAATAGCTTTACCACTTCACTTGCAGTTCGAAATTGTAGTTTTGAACCTCCCTTCACTTTTAGCACATGTGCTAAAAGTAAACAGCTGATTTCTTTAAACACGGTAAACTATAAAACGTCACTTTTAGTGAAACAAGCGAGTGTTAAAAAGCCTACTTTTAGTAGTGGTCGTAGATAATAGCTATTTATGCAACAAGTGCTAAAAGTCGACTTTTATGCGCGAGACATGAAAATTATGAAACGAAGCCGAAGGCTGAGTTTTATAACATGTCTCGCGCATAAACGACTTTTAGCACGCGTTGCATACAATATTTTATCTACGACCTTAATTTTACCGTTATTAATCCATAAATATCGATTTAAGAAAGGTTCGCATCTGCGACGCTGCATAATAATGAATAGTAGCCTACGCGGCTGGCGATTGTTTTGGCCACGCCCGTGCTGTCAAGGACAGGTACGAAATTTAATTATTTATACTCCACATATGACTGTATTCATTACATAACGCTTTAATTATTTCAAAAACGCTTTACCTGTAACGCAAGAAGCAACTAGAATAGCTTTAAAACTTCAGTTGCAGTTCGAAATTGTAGTTTTGAACCTCGCGTCACTTTTAGCACATGTGCTAAAAGTAAACAGCTGATTTCTTTAAACACGGTAAACTATAAAACGTCACTTTTAGTGAAACAAGCGAGTGTTAAAAAGCCTACTTTTAGTAGTGGTCGTAGATAAAATAGTTTTTAAAGTATATACTGCAGTTTTACTGCATGTTTTAAAAATTAGTCATTTTGATTAGTCTCCAAAAAGTTTGGCCGATGTCAGCCGATGAAGTTATTTATAATAATAGAAACTACTATTTGTGTAGTAACATTCGACGAAAAAAATTAAGCATCCGTTACCATCCTGATTAATTATTTCACTTCTAGGAACATCCTACAACATTACGCGAAAGGTGCTGTTTGAAGTATGGCGCAAGGAAAAAAATCTCCAAGAGAGACAAAGCAAGGTTTTTAATTTTGTTTTGAATAATTTGTGTCTCCAAGATAGTCAAAAATCTGTAAAAGACAAGATAGATAAAATTATTAGTACGTTTTGTAAATATGTAAAAGAAAGATTTCGAAAACATCATTTCAACATTGACCGGTTCGAAGCAGCACATTGCAAATGGTTAGAAGGTGAAATTAATTTTATGGATTGTGTGCGATGTAAACGACCGGGAAGACCTGTCAAATTATTTGAAGAATGTTCTGCCAAAAGTCAAAAACGAAAAGTTGAATCTCTGGTAGAAAATGCCACTACTGAAGAACTAACTTTCGCAACAAGACTAAGCCTTCGCTCTAACGGCAGAAGAGATGCTGCTAATATATTAAAGAATATATCGCAAAATTCTCCAAAACGAGCCACTAAGATTAAAAAAGTGTTAAAAGTTTCCAGTAAACATTTGCCTATCAAACTTAGTCCCGAAAATGCTTTAGCAATGTACATAGACAATAAGTTAACCAAGCAACAATATATAAATATTCGAAAGACGATGAAATTACAAAATGCAAATGTATTTCCTTCTTACGATAAACTACTAGTTGCTAAGAAGACGTGTTATCCGGAAGATATCATTATAACAGATATATCTGCTGAAATCAAAGTACAATCTTTACTAGATCATACTGTACATCGTATCGTCAAGTCACAATATGATACATTCAAAGACCTTCGTGATATGTGCAACATTAATGTAATTTATAAATGGGGATGTGACGGTGCTTCTGGGCAAAGCAATTATAAACAAGTTTTTGGTAGTGATGATGGTGATGGAAAACTCGATGACTCATTTTTATTTGTAACCTCGGTCGTTCCCTTAGAAATGAAAAAATCTGGTGTGATACACGCACACAACTTCCTTTTACAGTGATCTTATAATTAGCCAAAAATTTGATTTAAAATGTTTTAAGCATTTGTCAAAAATTTTCAAAAATTACAAATTCTGCAAAAACGGTACAAAATAGAGCGTTAGTTGAAGAGACAAATTTTCTCTAGAATTTTAAGCTGAATTCAAAAATGTAATAATATACCGGGTGTTCTATTTAAAATAAGAGTTAATAAAAAAAATGGACAAAAAACAAAAGAAACCCATTTTAGAAGTATTCAACTGGAAAATCACCTATCTCACATCAATACACATTCAAAATGTAATAAAAATGTAAAGTTTAAAAAAAATCGTTAGAGCCGTTTTTGAAAAAATCGAAAAAAACTGAAAAATCACAAGAGTAAACACCTACTTCCGGTTATGCGATTTTTTTCAAAAGCTTGCTGTTTCATATACATAGTACACAAAACTTATATATGAAGTTTCAACGCCATACCGCTTTTCGTTTTTGAGATATTCTGTTCACAGACAGACACACAGACAGACACACAGACAGACACACAGACAGACACACAGACCAATGAAAAAAAATATGTTTTTTGGAATCAGGGGACTCGAAAACGTGAAGATCTGTTGAAAACTCAATTTCGAATTTTTGGGGTGAATCCAATACTTCCTTTATTGTAAAAGGAAGTAAAAAAATGGTGACCAAATATTATGGAAAAATCAGCGACCATCTTCCACTAGGTATTGTCGTCCTATAAAATTAATATTTAAGAAGGAAACTGCTGATTTCATTAGAGAAGAAGTGAATGCAATTAACGAGCAAATTGCAAATATTTCAGTAACTACGGTACAAATTAATGAAAAACAGCTTCTAATACACCATCAACTGATCATGACCATGGTTGATGGAAAAATATGTAATGCACTGACCAATCAATCTTCCCAAAAATGTTACATTTGTGGATGCACCCCTAAAGAAATGAACGATTTAGGTAATCACAAAAATCGAACTATAAATGCATCTGCTATGTCTTTTGGACTTTCAACGCTGCATGCATTAATTCGATGCTTCGAATATATTTTACACATAGCATACAGACTAGAAACAAAAAACATGGCAGGTTAAAAAGGAGGATAAAGAAAAAGTAAATAGAAGAAAAAAAAACATCCAAGAAAGATTTAGACGGGAAATGGGATTACTTGTGGACATTCCCAAACAGGGCAGTGGTAATACCAATGATGGTAACACCGCGCGAAGATTTTTTAAAAATCCGAAATTGGCCGCAGATATTACTGGAGTAAAGGAAACATTAATTTTTCGTTTTGGGGTAATTCTTCAAACAATTACTTGTGGATACGAAGTAGATACCGATTCATTCCAAAAATACACAATTGAAACTGCACAGATGTGTGTCAATGACTACGGTTGGTATTACATGCCACCTAGTATTCACAAAATTTTAATACATGGCAGTGATATAATATCTGCTGCACTTTTACCTATTGGACAACTATCAGAGGAAGCACAAGAGGCCCGAAATAAAGACTGCAGAAGGTATAGGGAGCATCATTCTCGAAAGTTTTCCCGCAAGGCAAATATGGAAGATATTATGCACATGATGTTGGTTTCCTCCGATCCAGTTATAACTTCCAAAGCAAAGTTTGAAAAAAAGAAGGCCTCCAAACTACCAGAAGACGTTCTTCAATTAATTAAACATTCACCAGAAACCACGGAACAAACTTCATCAGAAGAGGACAGCGACAGTGAATACATATTTTCTGATTCTGAATAGTTTTTTTGATAATTAGTTCAGACAGTTTATATTAAACAATAAAATTGTACGTTTGTTATGTTTTAATACAAATAAACCCAATTTTTCTTAAATTTCAGCTAAGGTTGACATTTTTAATGCCATATAGGTCTATACTTTTTTACTCGCAAGACAATTTTGTATAAGATGGCGTCAACTCCGAATTTTGTCCCGCTAGATTCATGAAATCGACCACTGTGCGACGGTGAGATGCATGTAAACACAAATGGGGGACATCGCGTCTGCAATTGTCGTGACACACACGTTTGGATCGTTCTCCTTTATTTATATGATAGATTATAATCCCAATTCGATTAATAAAACAAAACATAAACACAATAATAGTTTTTTCTTTTTCTTGAAAATGTGGCCAGATACTGCAAAAGTTATAAAATGTTAGAAGACTAATCCAAAATACCCACTTGACTTTTATGGTAGCAGAAAAAATTTTTGTATGTGTAATGTATGGCTCCGCCTTTAACAAACGTGCTATTAGAGGGGTTGCTGCACCTTCAGTCCACTCTAAAAGTATCATGCAGCACCTTTTAATAATGCTGAGCTTACTCGAGCTAAAATGCTTCATTATGAGCCATAATAAATGTTTTATTAGCCTAGTATAATTCTCTGTGCCTAATATGTACTGCAAGACGTGCATTTCAGACGTTATAACTTGTTAGAATATTAAACTAAAATACTTGAATTTTTTGGAAACAGAAAAAATTATTGTAGTTGTAATGTATGGCTCCGTGTGTTCCAAAAGTGCTACTAGAAGGGTTGCTGCTACTTCAGTCTGTTTAGCTGTTATAACGTGTTGGAAGATTAAACTAAAATACTTGAATTTTCTGGAAACAGAAAAAATTATTGTAGTTGTAATGCATGGCTCCATGTGTTCCCAACGTGCTATTAGAGGGGTTGCTGCACCTTCAGTCCACTCTAAAAGTATCATGCAGCACCTGTTAATAATGCTGAGCTTAATCGAGCTAAAATGCTTCATTATCAGCCATAATAAATGTGTTGTTAGCCTAGTATAGTCCTCCGTTTTCTATTGTTCTACAAAACGTGCGTTTTAGACGTTATCACGTGTAAGAAGATTAAACTAAAATATTTGAATTTTCTGGAAACAGAAAAAATTATTGTAGTTGTAATGTATGACTCCGTGTGTTCCAAAAGTGCTTCTAGAAGGGTTGCTGCAACTTCAGTCCACTCCAAGCGTGTCATGCATCACCTGTTAATGATGCTGAGCTTACTCGAGCCAAAATGCTTACGTTATGAGCCATAATAAATGTTTTATTAGCCTAGTACTGCAAGACGTGCATTTCAGACGTTATAACTTGTTAGAACATTAAACTAAAATACTTGAATTTTCTGGAAACAGAAAAAATTATTGTAGTTGTAATGCATGGCTCCATGTGTTCCCAACGTGCTATTAGAGGGGTTGCTGCACCTTCAGTCCACTCTAAAAGTATCATGCAGCACCTGTTAATAATGCTGAACTTACTCGAGCTAAAATGCTTCATTATGAGCCATAATAAATGTTTTATTAGCCTAGTATAATTCTCTGTGCCTAATATGTACTGCAAGACGTGCATTTCAGACGTTATAACTTGTTAGAACATTAAACTAAATTACTTGAATTTTCAGGAAACAGAAAAAATTATTGAAGTTGTAATGTATGGCTCCGTGTGTTCCAA